>BQKZ01000020.1:297090-309404 GCA_036244855.1 Temnopleurus reevesii
CCTCCCCCTCTGTGGTCCCTGTATTGTCATCCTGCATGTACCCTACCTCTATCTGTATATGTGTTTGCTCGATTGTGCCTGTGTTTGTATTTCCACGATCATTTCTATTTTCCGCACACTTCACTGAGGTCCCCATAACATAAATGATTCCAATCAATAATATGACTAATATATATCAATCGTAAGTCTAGGGCAAACCATGTACTAAAGTTTGCGATTGATTGCAAACTAGTTTTATGTTATAGACTCCCGGAGTGCACCCTCAGAACGGTATGTTGCTTTTTCTCAATACCATTTATATCATTATAATGAATGGATATGAATTGGAGAGATTTCATGTCTACTGAATTATGTGTTTATGAGTGGCTGAATAAAAATAAATTCTCATCAATTTCAGTTGAGTTTTAATTCATTTTTTTGTGTAAACTTGAAGGCATAAATGACCCCTCTTGAATTTTTAAAACAATGCGAAAGCTTCAAATTTCGAGAGGAAGTGAACAAAATTATAAGCGAATGAAAACGACTCTTCAATTTCTTTAAAGTCACGTTTTTCATCTGCAACGATTAGATATATGTAGATTTAGCATTTCCCAATTTCATTTTTATCATAATAGTTGTCATCAACATATTTAGATCTTTAGAGCCAATGGAAATAAATAAGTGAATGAATAATTTGACGAATAAATGAATACATAAATGAATGAGGAAATACATGGACATTTTAAGCAGTCTGATCAGTCTGCTATGTTTTTCTTTAAAAAAGAGAGAAAAGAAACAGAATTACTAAATGAATAGAATTTAATTTAATTTACTTATTTTTACTTCAATGTCTATCTCAGACTTTAACAATAACTATTGTTTCCTATAATGTTCATGCCCACGACCAGTACCTTCCCTTTAATGAAGTTAAAGCCAATACTCGATCTAAATCCGTTAACCGCCGAACACAAACATGTACTCAGATTTCTCAAAATATGTCAACTGCTTACACTCTAACTTGAGTGGTACTTTCTTTGATCGCGTTAAAACAATCGACATGCAGTGAAATGCTCTGGCAGTATTACTAAGTGTCTTTGAAGTATGACTTGTGTCAAATATACCGATACCTTGATAATTAGACAACAGCAAGGTTCACACCTCGAGTCAAAATCTTAAGGTTTCAGAAACTATACGATAGTTTTACGGAAGCTTGTAAGTGCGTGGCGAAGGCTAGTTTGTAGGGCAAAGGCAAGTTTGTAGGCTGCAGGGCAAAGGCGAGTTCGTAGAAGTCACCTTCTCGTCCACGACAAGGCTCCTTGACGAGTTGAGCTGCACGCATAGGCTTCCGAAGGACTGTCGCAGTTTCTTTAACCTCAATGTTTCGACAATAAGTGTGAACACTACTATAGGGACATCCCGTTAATGAAACAACAAAATGAGATCTGGTCAATTTACAGGTCACTCTGTTGATCGATGACAGTCCCAGTGAAGTCCAATTAGGTTACGTAATGTAATGAACAATGAACATTTGTCTTTATAATGTCCCTACCTTTCAGGCTTCAAAAAGTTATACTTGAAACTATTTTGTTTTTGAGCATTTCTAGCATCTTGGTTAGGCCCCGGTCACATAGGACCCCGAAAGCAACACGATTCAACACAACTCTTTGTTAATTCACAGTTAACTGCCTCAGAACAAAGAGTCGTGTTGAATCGTGTTGCTTCCGGGGACCTATATGTGACCAGGGCTGTAACAACTCTCAAATGTGAGTTACGTTTTCGGGGGTTCTTTATGACTGGGACTTTAAGTAGCTTGAGGTAGCTGGTGAAATTGTTCTTTAAGATGATTTAAGTTTAAGTAGCCTCGCCCCTTATAGTAGAATAACTTTTTTAGTATCACTTATTTCAGAGCTAAAATCCCCGCTTATGTGTTTTCAATGCACAGATTCGTAGTCATGACTTTGAAAAAAGGTCTGTATGTATTTCATTGAGGCATTTATCAAAACGCAATGGTATAGTCGCGCATTTTGCTCATCATGTTCATTGCACGACTGGACCAAGTGAACCATCATTTGAATTATCTAATCCACCAGATGATCCCTCTATACCTTACACCAGCCAAATCTGTTGAGCCTCTCTGTGTCCCCCATGTCGGGTAGGAATAGGCATTCTCTTTATTTGACTGATGAAAGCAGTCCCCCATACTCCATCAAAATCACATCATACGCCCATGCTCGCTGGCATTTACATGTGTTCACGGGACAGTGCAGCTGCCGAGAATGCTGGCTCTGTACCCACTGCTCAACCCGGCACATTGTTAAAGGTACAGATTAAAGATGGAATACTGACTTGTCTCGGATTTGACATGGGGTGCCTTTATTGCCCCCTTCCTTAGGATAGCCTGAAAAACAACAACAACTAAAAGGAGAGTATGAACATTTTACATAAAAACAATAATATAACTAAATTCCCCCCCCCCAAGAAACCGCCCCATAGAGCAGATTCGCGCCCCTCTGCTCTTTAAATTCTTTTCACCCCCTTTCTACCGAAGAGGGGAGAGGGGTAACCTCTAATGGCCAAGGATATGCGTGTGATAGTTCAAAATTGTTATCTCGAAAGGGAGAATGTTCAATTAATGTATTCAACTTTCAATGTTGAAGTCAGAAATAGAAATGCTTTCAACCTTTTTGGTGCTGTCCTCTTTTACCACCAATCGTGTGCACCCCACACTATCCTCCAAAGGCACGGTTTGCCATCATCAGATATATAACTAGTGTAAAGTTCTTCATTCACACATTAGCCTAATTTTTTAAAACCTTGTTTTCTATAGGAGCATTTAGAGAAAGTAGATATATAAGAAAATATTTCCTCCTTTTTTTGCTAATCTTAGACAGACGAGAAGAAAAAAATAGCATGAACTAACCGGTTACTATTTTTATTGCCTTTTTGGTCGAGTTTGTTTGGGAAATCATAATATAAATTAAGTCCGACAAGAATTGCATTTTATTGCACCTGGGCATGTGTCGTGTTCAACATCACAGTGAGGGAAGCGGCCATTTGAATAATCAGCACCCTTGATGAATCTGTAATGATTAAAATGTCAATGTGATGAGTAAACACTTTAAATAACTCTTTCTTTGGTGAATAAAGACAAGTTACAATATTGTGCAATGTGTATGTGTGTTTGTATCTGTGTGTGTGCGTATGTGCATATATATATATGTGTGTGTGTGTGTGTGTGTGTTTGTGTGTGTATGTTTATTGATAAGTAATAATACCAATAATAATAATCCACATTTATACAACACTCTGTGCATTATTATCTGTCTATAGCATGGCTACCATTTGGCGCCCACTACATTCAAGGAATTTCTTCCTAATTTCACAAATTCTGGGTTGAGAGCAGCACAGTGTGGATGAATTTCTTGCTGAAGGAAATTAACGCCATAGGTGGGATTCGAGATGATTTTTTTTTAAGATTCACTTATTAAATTAAATTGTTTTGTGTTGTTACTTTAAACAAGAGAGCAGTTGCATCTGGCAGTTGATGTGGAAGGATGTATTCTTAGCATGAAGATGGGTCTCTCAGCATGATCACTGCATATGTTTTAACCACCTGGTATAAGAGTGCTGCGTACGAACCCCATGTTAAGTCGGATACGATTAATAGTTTTGGGCACTATTCCAAGATGCATCTTGGAGATCCATCAGGCCATCTTGTCAGGAAGAAAGGTCGGTTACCCTGTGTTAAGTAAAACGAAAATACTAATTTATAGTACTTTTTAGGTGACTCATTTAGTGAAGAGAATAGTTGTAAACTCTGACATCAATTCTAATGCTTTTATTTTTAGAAAATATCTTAAACTAACAGTGCATAATGCTTCTGTTAGGGGTTACTGTTTTTTAACGTGTTTTTTTTGTCGCATTTAGCGTTGCCTACATATTCTTTTAGTACTTAACGTTGATTTTGAAGCATCAGTTTATGTAGACAGCAACCATTCATGTAGTATTAATGATATGGGAGTTTTCGCTTTTAAACAAAAACAATGTTGTACAATGTCTTTAATGCTTATTCATGTGTTTTTAAAACAATTTGCATATGTCCACAATCAAAAGTTAATATATTGATTTACAATGTGATTGTAATGATATAAGTAAAAATATACGGAATGCTATTAGAACCAAGGTTCAATACACTTTTAGTTAATGCAGTCAAAGCTTGACCAATCAATCAAAATGTCGCCATTGAACTGTCCGTCAGGTCCATTGATAATCTACAAATGTGTATTAAATGGCCTCACAGTGTGTACTGTATTCACGCGATGAGCATGTGCCGTATCACTTGGGAATCTTGTTAAATATTCTTTGAGTTTTACCGAATCACGATTGTGGTTTAAATTTCATTCGAACGTACTGTTACCACAACGTATGATTCTGCTGAATTGCCTTGAACAAATAACCAATGCATCTCTCCATCTCCCACCCCCTTCTCTCTCTCTCCCTCCTTCTGTCTGTCTCTATCTCTCTATATCCCCCTCTCTCTCCCCCTCTATCCATCCTCCTGTTTTTGTTCCTCTCTCTCCCCCCCCCTCTCTCTCTCTCTCTCTCTCTCCTCGCTACCTTTCAGTATATCTCTTTCGTACCTCCCTTCTCCTCTCCGTACCTTTCTAACAGTCTTTTATCCACACTCTCCCTACCCCCAGTGCGCTCAATAATATGAATGGTTGGTTCGACTATCTCGCTTCCACACAAGTCATAAATCAACAAAACTAATTCAACATCTAACGAAGATAGAGCACAATAGAGCGACCCAGTTCCTTGCAAGCCACACCAATTTTCGAATGGTATTTCTTTCTCCTCTAATGAAAATAAAGCGATAGCTGGCAATGACGATGGAATGCTATACATCAGATTTACATGTTAGAATTTCGTTAACCTAAACGCGCCTTCGGTGCATTATAGCCCTCCAGTTTCTGCATCACAAATGATAAGAGAAAATAACTGCTTTTAGCATTGTGCGCTGCTCATTATTCGATGAACTTAAACAAGTGCAATATACTCTCTTTTAAGCACTTTTAGAGGCTAGAAGGTTTGATCAACCAACTTTTCGTTGTTATTTGCAAACATATTTACAATCTTCTTTTAATCATATCTTAATAATTTCAACAAAATGATGTGGGTTTCAATGCCAACCTTAAACTAAACTGCACTGTGTTTTTGCAGCATGCTTGCGATGATGGGCTGATGTTACGTTAGACTATGTGTGTGTGTTGTGTGTTTGTGTGTGTGTTGTGTGTGTGTTTGTGTGTGTATGTATGTATTTCCATGCATTGTGTGTGGATGCGCTTGTGTTAGACTTGTATATCAATGCAAACATGTATGTTTATGTGGTTTGTGTGCTCAAATTTGTGCGAGTGTGTCTGAAGCGTAGGTGCGTTGTGTGGGTGTGGGTGTGTGTAAATGTTGGACTTTGTAAATTTGTGTATGTTTATATACAAGAAAGGGAAAAGGACAGTAAAATTGGGCGGCATAGAAATGCAGAGAAAGAGAGAGAGATTGTGTGTGTGTGTGTGTGTGTGTATGTGTGTTCTTGTGTGTGTGTGTGTGTATGTGTGTGCGAGAGTGGGAGAGAGAGGATGTGAGAGAGAGATATATAGGGAGGAGGACAGTTTGAATGGATGATAAAAACAAGTTGAAGAGGTGAATTGGGTTTGTTTGTTGACCTCTCCAGAATCTTAAATGAAATTGATGATTTGTGAGATGGGTCAATCTCGAGTTAATTTAGAATGCTCATCCTCTCATTGAGTATTAATGCCCACATCAAGGAAGATCTGGCAATAAAAGAAACAGGCTGGTTCCGGTTGGCAAAGTGACCCCTTCTTATCAACCAATTATATACTGAACAATATACAGAAAATCATTTTAATTTGTTTTGATTTTATGATAGAAATCAATATATACTTGTACTGTAAGATGAGATAAATACAATTTTGTTTACCACGAGGATCTATACAGTTGCCAAAGAATTGTAATCAAGATTAACTTGTACAAGTGAACGTGTGTTTTTTTGTGTGTGTGTGCGTGCGTGCGTGCGTGTGTATGCGTTTTCGGTGCTTGTGTGTCTTTATTATTATGAACATTTGATTTGTCATGTTAATTCTAATGAAACACTGCTTGCAACTTTTTTTAATTTTGGACAAGTAAAAAGGGAGTATAAATTTATCCATTAACAGTGTACAAAGTGGATTTCATCGTGTTCACTATATTTAGCTTTAGCAATTTAAAACAAAAATCCGGAAACCATCGCATTCATCATTAACTTCTAAGTATTTGGGCCGAAAAGCTGTAGTTCTATTGTAATTCCCATTGTTTGTTTTCTTTATTCTAGATTTCCTAGTTGTAGTAATATGTAGACTGTTGTTAGATATTGTTTATAATTGATATATACATGTATTTGTATATTTGTTTTAACGTAGAGCTTTCTTGGAAAGAACGTCAGTTGCACTGACTTGAAGAAACCACCCTAATGAAAGAAAACATGAATATATACATGATTAAATGAATAAATCTTCAAAACTTCCATGAAGCATTGAAATCATATTCCTCTGAAAAGAACTATTATGTTTCATTAAGGTGTCAAATGGAGTGATAGCTTGTAAAGAAATACTAATCATTAAATATATTCCAAAACTAGCAAAAGATGTTAATTATTTAATCATGCATTTTTTAGAGTGGAGGGGGAATTCCCTCACATGGCCTGTATGTTCACAAACGGGTTTTTCTTTCTCATGTATATTGATTTCCCCCACTTTATGGCGAGTCTTTCTCGCTTCTAAAACGATAATAGCAATAGCTTTATTAATGGGGGGGAGGAAGGCCTTGATCGAAATGTCTTCGACACTAAGATTATGAAATTACTTCAGAATTTTATTAACGAAACCCTTTTTTGTCACTCTTTAAAATATGTTTAATCGCTATTCACCACTCTCTCTCCCTCTCACGATTTCATGAACGCACTACCACATTAAATACACACACACACACATTCGCCACTCGTATAGCTGAAAAGAAAACATTCTAGGAAGAAGACAACTTTAGACTGATTTGCAGTTTGCTCGACATTTATTCCGCTCCGAAACTAGGAGTCCTTTTCCTCGAAACATGTAAAGTAGGAAAGTCGAAGTAAAACACGTAACATGCATAAAAGCAATAACAAAATCTTAGAACCACAATAAAGAGGGTCCACCATAAACAATTTGACAATAATGTATAAACGTGATATGATTCAACAATCTTAAGGGTACACGTACCATGAGTGAAACTCAAACTTGTAGGGATCTCCGGNTCTCCCAGAATGACTCTGATCATTTATTATGATCACGTTATTCTTTCAGGAAAAGCGTGTGCAAATAAGTTCCTATAATGGTCAGTTAAGATAATGTATATATAATATAATATAATGTCTATAATTTATATATGGGACGATAGATTTGTAGGACCGTCAATGTTATGACAACATATCCAAGTTCAGGGTCATTATACATTGCGCAATCAAAATGTCATGTTGCGACTTATTCATTATCTCAACAGACCGCTACAAGAGAGGAAAGGTTTTGATTAATTAAAAAGGATTAATAGAATATATCGGGTAATAAAACTGTGTATCATTTTTATTTAGGAGTTGTTTTTCTTCAGGGAGAAACAATATCATAGTCGTCTATTTACACACCCGGTATTGTTATGCACCTTACTCTTATCTTTGTTCGTCGGGGTAACATTTTTCCTTCTCCACACGCCAATTATTTTCCACCTTCTCCTTGCCCTCATATGAAATAAAATGCCAACCATGAAACTCAATTTCAATAAATTCAATTTTCTTGAAATGAATGAAATGGAAGATATGCATCTTTCTTTCTCAAGGATATGGAATTTTTATCAAACAATCGAATTATCTTGTTTGAAAATCGAGGATGCGTGCTTCGTCTTACATATATTTGTTTCTTAACACTTCATTTTAGATTACGTTTAATATTGTGTCACATTATTTGTACTGGTTTGTATGAAGAAGTAAACTTTAGGTTTATCAACAATAAAATAAAGCTAGTTGTTCAATATTACATACATCGAGAAGTTCTTAGGATAGATAGATTTAATACAAATGTCAATAACAAAAAATACTGATGAGGGATGTCATATCTTTTAAAACTACGTGTCCAAAACAAATCCGTTCATTTCGTATTTATTTATTTGTTTATTTATTCATTTATTCATTTTATTTGTTTTATTTACAACAAATTAAGAAGAGAATAAAGGGTAGAGGGTAGTACAATTCAGTAATGAAAATGCTCTACCACGGAGCCCTCTACGTATACAGATACATGTACATGTACAAACATTATAAATTAACATAAATAGAACATAAAAAACACACAAATAATTTTAATTAAAAAAACACGTATAATTATATTCATTTCTAGATAATGACTTCATGCATAATGTTTATTTTGAATATAGCTGCAATTTTAGATTATTTGAAATATATTTTTACATTTCAACATTGTGGGTTTTTCCAATAAATGTCACATAACATGCTGTACCACATTAATCCCTTTTTTATCAAATATTCATGCAACTGACAATTCTCTCTTTCCAGTAATTTGCTCTAACTCCACCTGAAAAAATATAGATATTCAAACCGGCATGAGCAAAATGAGATTATAGGTTAGACTAACAAGCGTGTGATATTTGTGTTTCCCAGTGATTTTTTTTCATTAAAATGTCTACAGGGGATCTAGCCTATATTTTTGTATAACTGATAATAATGATTATAACATTTATACTGGTGTTTCTAACCGCCTTGTTATTGCTAAACTAAATCCTTAACAAATTAGATTAAATTAAATCAAATCAAAAAAAGAAAGATCGGTGAATACGTTAGGTTATTTTTTGTAATATATGATTTTTCATTGACGATTTTATTTCTTAAAATAATGTCTTGAAATTGTAAGAAAATGTAAGTAAAATGGATTTAGAATGATTTTAGAAATATTCTCTGAATTACATTTTTATTCTCCTATGTACTCCTATTGTTATTGGAACTGGATATACAGAAATGTATATAGATTGTGTTGTTAGCACACTCCATTAACATGATTACGTGACGCAAAGGATTGCTGAATAGTGACACAATAATTTGAGTGAAAGACAATTACACACAGATGTAACTGTTACGTTTTGAAAGGATCAAATTTGATGGTCAGATCAAATTAACATTCGCACACATAAATTAAATAAATAAAAAGAATTGCATGATTGGCTGTAAGATAGTGGATTCATTTGTCATTTAAAGATACACAAGATACACATGTTGTTGTAGAGAAGCGAGTGCTTTTCAAGACGAGATTTACTGCGGGACGTGTCTGGATACTCAGCTATGCAGTGAGTGTTTGTGATATGACATGAATGTGTCAGACTAAACAGAAGGATGAACAGTTGCTTATGCCTGTTGAAAGATAAATAGGAAGCATATTTTGATTTAAACCTGACTCTATGCCCTCTAGCGCTCTTTATCAGTGTGCTGAGTGAATTCTCATCTGAAACATCTTGTCGTTGGTTTCATACACTGTATAAATTAAAGTGTATCTTTGTACTTAAAGGTGTTCTTAGGAACCACAATCAAAGTGCATATTTTCCACTTACACACTTATAAAGATGAAAATGCAACATTACATCATTAAAGGTACAAACAAAATGCTACACCGTGGGTAACTCTTTGATGAAAATGTTCACCCTTTTTGGTGAAAAATCGAACCAAGAAAGTATGATTTTGGATTCTGCGAAGTGCCCGGAGGATTCGAACCCGTGCCTTCGAGGATGTGATTGTTAGGTTATATAGCTTCTCTATAGAGTGCCATGCAACCATGCAGAATCGATGGCAACTTTAAAAGATATCAAATAATGACTCTATCATAACCAGCATGTCCATAACAATAACGCAATGCCTACTTGAAGCTGTCAAAAGATAGAACGTTGAATATTTATGGTAGTTTGTGACCCTTTTGTCGCAATTTTATTTACATTGTACATCAAAAGGATGCAACATTGCACCATTTCGGGTTTTGCCGCAGATTACACCATCTCGGGAACGTTTGCACCCACTGTGCACCCTTTCTTAGTGTCTGGAGTACTATCTTAAAATTTGTGGGTGCTGAAATAACATTCGAATTGCAAGAACATAAGCACTTTGAGATCCGTCCCTATTTCAGCACTGCCACTGACATTTACTAATGTAGCATTTCTGTTGTTTTTTTTTAATCTCAGGAGGCACATACATCTTTAAAGTCTATTGAATTGTAAAATATGATAGGTTTAGGTTTAGAGTTCGGTTCCAACTGAGTTCAATGATATCTGAGCATTCATGTTGTACAATGTAAAAAAAAATAATGGTTCTCATAGGAATGAACGCTGATATCATTATACCATCCCAACAAAATCAATGTGAAACACTTTACGACTTTAATGACTGCTAACTTTCAATTTACTCTGCTGGTATGTGTTGCATGTGAGTTCAGGTGAGGTCGTTTTGTGCGACAGAAAGCAAAATAAATCCATAATCTTACTTGATGGCTGTCATACGTCAACATTTTCGATGAACAAAACCTATCCGATGGCATTATGTCTGTGACAGAATGTTCATATTGGAACCCTTGGAAGAATAAAGGTTTTTTTTTTAATTCCTCCGAAAGGGCATTCCATCCAGTCTTTTTTAAAGTAATTTTTGTCTTACGCATGTAAATGTATCTATCATAATCTGATTTTGTAATAGAATTATGTTTGATGTTATATGTCTTATTATTAATTGGAGAATAATGTACAAATACAAATAAAATATTATTCCTCAGTCCAGATTGTAATTTCATCGGACATGCTATTTCGTAACATCCCGATAAATGTAATAAATCGAAGGTGGAGGCGCCCCATATCATTTGTGAAAAGAAGAAAAATGAGAAGAAAAGAGGGAAAAATAAGTGAATATATTTTTGTCAGCTCATTGACGGGGTGTAACGTACAAGTTTGTTTGTTACTCTTAAACACATTTCGCCCCGTTCAACATGTTCAAGTGCAATTTTGAGGAGGAATTTTGAGAGTGGGAGATGGATGAGATCCTTCTGACGGTGTGAGTGACTCTATTATGGGTTTTGAAAGCGATTTTGTTATTCCAATGTTCAAATCAAAATGGAGCAATGGGCTTGAGGGCGATATGCACTGTGGACGATGCGGAGAAAATCAGACATTAACGGACCAACGAATCACGACTTGTAATAATCGGCCGGAGGTCATTTTACAAAATGGTCATAAATACGACGTCATATAGGCCTGGATATTGCTTCACAAAACATGTCATTTTGCCATTAATGGGATGGTGTGCTTACTAAAAGAGGATGTGATGAACATTTTCATCGTAGTTTATGAAATTATGGCGCTTGGGATTTATATTCCTCTAAAGTGTGATGATTTATTAGGAAGCTTGTATGAATATAAACGAAATGTTTTATGTCTATACAAGAACAATTGAAGTACAAATCAACAATTGAAGTACAAATCAACAATTGAAGTACAAATCAACAATTGAAGTACAAATCAAAAGTGGGACATTTAGGAATTTTAGTGCCTTTGTCATTGATATTTTTCCATAGTAGACTAAGAAATTACATCGTCCAACTTATAATTTTGCTCCTTATTATATCACATTCCCCGTTTTTTTGAATAATTTTTGTGAACTGAACAGTAGATCATGAGATTAAGATTTGTCTTCATTGATGAAGAAAATGAGAAGAATGCTACATAAAACAATATAAATAATTTCACATTTATATGACTTCACATTTTCACGTTTTCGTTGTAAGAACATATAGAGATTTTGGCGTGAGTGACATAAATTTCGCTCGCAGGTTTCAGTGAGCGTCACTAACGCCACGGCAGTAATACAACATGGGTATATAAAAAGCAGGTCAAGCTGAAAGCCGTTAATATAAAGATGCAATTCATATTATCTTTCCGTAATAACTGCACATAATAGCATGCGGGGACGTGCTCCAGATACGGTAAACGCTTTAATATTCTACTCCCATTTTCAATAGTGTGAATTTCATTTATTTCAAGATTTGTTCTGCCAAAATGTATTTAACATCTAATTCCAGCAATGTACATAGTTGCATGACTTTTGTTTGCTATCCATCTCTAACGCTTTCTCTTCATAATTGGTATCTCCAAAGAGCGTTGCCTTCCATGTATCACCCTTTTATCTCTTTCTCTTTCACTCTATCCGTCTCTCTCCC
>BQKZ01000021.1:9143-27169 GCA_036244855.1 Temnopleurus reevesii
GCTAAAGCCAGGGTAATAATAATGTAAAGCGCCTTGAGCACTCAGCAGAGTGGATACGTACGCTATATATATATTGCATCTATTATTATTATTATTATTAACTATTCTTTCTTTGTAAGCATCTGTACAAATAGCATTTTTCGTTATTTTCAGACGACCCAGCCCAAGGAAAACGTGACATTTCAACTGAGCAATATCAGACGGAGGTAAGTTCAATGATAACTGTATGCCATTGTACAGCTCCCTTGGTCACATGTATTACAACCTATTCAAATTGGTGATGATAATCAATCAGTACACCATCACGTATAACGGATTCTTTTATTTCAATGGCATACCTTCTCATATGAATTGAAGGTATATGATATAGGTTTATCAATCGCAATTTAATTTCCCCCCAAACTTCCTCATAAAGTCTAAAAATGTCAGAGAGTACTCATTGCTTTCATTCCACAAGATAATTCGTCACTGACCATAAATAGAATTTCATTCAACATTTTTTAAAATAGATATTACCATCAGGAAACGTGGGGCCGTTTGATATTATACCTAACAGTAAATAAATAAAATACATGGCTCATTCGTGCCATCTTATTGTCGATGCCTCTTTTTCGCTCTTTTTTTGTTCATGATAAACAATCAAATGTGTAATTTAGTTTCCCGATAGGACAAATGCTATGTCGACAATTTAATATTCTGCCTAGAAATATTTTTAGTCAACCATAAGCTTTAAACGACTGGAACTGACATTTAACACATGAACTCACACTCGTCTTGTGGCAGGTTCGGTAAAACATTTCAACACATTGGAAATACTCAACTCGTATTCCAACCAATCAATAATATGGTTATTATTTTTCATCACAATCTTGTAATGCGCTCAAATTGACAAGGCAACTACATTTTCTTTACGATCCCAAAGTTTTTAAATGCTATAGAAACTCAGCCACTATCTTAAATCACTGATAAATGCAAAATCAATACCCCCTCACACGTCCTGTTTATGTAAAGGATTGAGTCACCTTCATCAGATATCTTAGAATGGATGGTATTATACTGCCCTACTCTGACAAAAGGAAGCAACTCTGGGAAACATGTTTTGTAGTAAATCAAGAAAACGTGTTTTCCATTTCCAATGAAATATGTGGAGTTGCTTCCTTTTGATATGTCTATATCTTGGTAACTAGGGATTATTTTACCTAAATTCTTTCACTATATTATAGAGGATACCTTAAATAATTCAAATCAAGGAAAAAGTCAATTTTGATAAAATTCAGAGTTGCTTCCTTTTGTCAGAGTAGGGCAGCATATTGCTTGTGCTCCTTCTTGTTGTAAGTAAAGACCACTCTCAAAATGGTAAAAGGGGAAACTTTGATATATTAAAAAAAATAACAATACTGTGTATTTCTTCACTAACAATTTCCTTTATTTCCAACGTTGTGATTTTGACAACAGAGCTCATGCAGTCTTGACAGGCTGTACGATCTAATGTCAGAAGAGGGAAAGGAGAAAGTCATTGAGGTAAGATTAATAGACCTATAATAATGTTTAACAACAGCGACAATAAATACAACTGTAAATATTTGTGACCGATTTTCTAAATCGGCTAGAACTCCGCACATTAATAGATAAATGCGAAAAAAATTTGCGAGACTTTGACAATTTCTGATATTTTTTTTTTGCAGCTTTTACTTATTTGTGGATAATAATTCTTTAAAATCTACATGTACATCTAATCTTTGGTAGGGCTGTAAATTTAACGGTTTTACATTTGTTGCCAAAGTCATGCAAATTTTTTCTTCAGTGGTACGGCTAAGAACATTGATAACGGGCATGACTTTACCATGGATCCTATTATAGAATGGATTGGGTAAGAAATTTGCCTTTGAAGATACTGGATCGCCGCCAACTGAGAATATGGAGAATCGATTTCAGTCAACTGTGACGAAGGGCACGTCGACCGGAAGTAGTACGTTATAGTTTCGCGCGTCTCCTTATTGTTACGTCACAGCTAGTTTCGCATGTAACAATGAGCAGACGCGCAAAACGATGACGTACTACTTCCGGTCGACGTGCTCTTCGTCACAGTTGACTGAAATATCAGAACACCATAATGTGCAGGTTTCTAGGGATATTCTTTTTAATGAATAATACCGATTATTGTCAATGACTTCTATTCGATGGGCTATCTATTTCAGAATGTCATGTCATGCCAATTTGTGTGATATGAAATTTATAATTGTCAAAGTGGACACGAGTGGACACGTATCTCACCTTGCTAAACGTGGAAAGTAAATATATTCTACGAAAATAATGTACCGCTTTGCAGTGAATTATAAGTCATGTATGATTTAAATGACTTTGAATTCACCTTATAATTTTGTTAATTTAAAAATTATTCTTCAAACCAACTTAACTATTCCATAAAAAATGTCATACAATCACATCATGCATACTGTACGTACAAATCGTTGTGAATAAGCTATGCATGCGCCGAGAAATCCTCCAGATAAAAGAAATTCAGAATATGGCACTGTTTTAGAAAAAAAGTCGTATGTGTATAATGCAATGTGAGATTTTCATTCTTTTGAATCAGAAAGATTTTTTCTTTAACCTGAATCAATTTCAACGAATATTTTTAGAAGAATGATGTCTAGTATCATATTTTATTTTCCTTTTGACACAGACGTTCATCGAATTCCTGTGAGGGGTCTGTCATGATCGTGGAATGGAAAACATCTGGTCAACTCCTATTTCGTTCCTTAAATCATATCAGAATTCATTGTTTTATTCATTTACTTATCTTTGTTATTTATTCATCAATTCACCTCTCACATGGGCCCAGGTTGGTGTGTCACCAAGATAAGAAAGACGTGAAGAACGACTGGTACCAGTTCTTGGGCTGAATACCTGTAATACTATAAATCATTACGCACAATAATGAATAACATTCGTTCTTAAAGTCTTATATTGGTGAAACACCACCCTGCCATATTAATGTTTGCATGTTTCATTAATTCTATATTTCTAAGATATTTTTTTATAGAAATAAAAGTGGTACTCGAATAAAGATCCTCAAATACACCAGACATTATGTCGGAATTGAATGAAATTTAATGCTGTGAGATATACGTTATAAAAAGAGACTACAGCATTCCAATCAGTTAGCCAGAAAGTATATCACTTTTGAATGCCAAATGTTGATTAGACACAATTTCCCGATAGTATGTATAGTTTATGTTAATGTTTCCATTAATTGATGTACATTTCTAGGACTTTCTGCAAATTGTAATTTTCATTCGAACAAGATTTACAGCTCCAATGTCTTCTAAATATAAATGTTGAATATTACCGCTCCAAAGATCCCTTTTTTGTTTGTCAGGGATCATTGAAAGGGGGCGGGGTGCCCTCCCCCTCCCAGGGAAAAAATAGTTGAACCCCTGGTCTGCCCAATCCTGAATACGCACTTGTGTAAATTGTTACAAGAATGCAATCAAATATCGTAAGTGCCTTCGATTTTTTTTTTATTTTATAATGTGTGGTGATTCATGAATAAGAGGACAAAATTGGAAATGCTTTCGATACCCAAAGATTTTATCAGACAGAGATCAATGAATTGAATTTTCCTTTCCGCCGACTGATGTGTCATCATTGGCTAGCTATACTTACAACGGACTAGCCTGTATATGTGTCGTCATTGGCTAGCTATACTTACAACGGACTAGCCTGTATATGTGTCATCATTGGCTAGCTATACTTACAACGGACTAGCCTGTATATGTGTCATCATTGGCGAGCTATACTTACAACGGACTAGCCTGTATATATGGCAGGTGTAATCACATAATACCGTGCAATGTAAAAATACTGTTCATAGCATGCAATGTATATTTCTATGCATGATATTGTATCACTGAATTAGGCATTTGTTTTTATTATTTTTAATCAATGAATCTCATTCACGTAGAAATAGCAGAACGGGGGCCCCTGCTCTTTTGATAAAATATGTACAAGTCTATATAGTATTGTATACAAATGGTAACGCACAGTGGGCATTTTCAGCCCTCCACTATTCCGGACATGTGAAACGATATTCAGGATTGTCCCAAAGATTTAACATTAAACTGACAAGCATAAGTATTTGAATCGTGCAAATAACGTGAACTGTAAAGAAGGAAAGAGACAAAATTGGAAACTGTTCATATTATTCTCTAAAAGCACATCATATCTGATATCATCACAGTACTATTCATGACACTATTCACATTTGATTGTAGTATTTGCTTTCTTATAAAAAAAACAACAACCCTGTTCATCTTTTGACTATTAAAGAATTGATTGATTGGAAATCTCTGCGTCAGGTTAATGTCTTATCTGCAACGAAAGTAGTGCTACCGGTATATTGAAGTGAAATATCTATATTAGTTTATTGAAGAGAAAGAAATAATGAGTAGAGGGTGACGTGTGAAAAATTGAAGAGAAGGATTTATTTACAAAGCGAGCCGAAAATTATCCCATCTTATTGAACATATATATGTTTGAAGCAAAAGCATCTTACGATGGATTGAATAATATTTTCTGTGTAAATGTTCACATATCAATAATTATGTTGGTGTTTTTTTTTCAATGGGATAATTGTACGCATGACTGAACAAAAATTAATGCCAAGTGGCTGGTTCAACAAAATGTTTGAATGTAATGCACACAGATATGTTTATGCAGAGTCTCACACATATCGCAAACTGAACAATCACCCCCCCCCCCCCCCCCAAGCCGACTTTAATGTCGATGTTTCGAGAATGGCACAATATTTTAAAAAGCCAAAAGTTGGGGGGTTTTTTTTTTTTGGGGGGGGGGGGGTGATTGTTCAGCTTGTGTGTGTTTCTTTGTAGACTCTCCGTCCGACTATGACGAATAAATAGAATAATGCATTGCTTTGAGTGTGTGTGGCGGTGTGTTCGTGTGTAAGCGCTCGTTTTTTATGAGGTGTGATTGCATATTTTTGGATGTGTGTGAGTGTGAATTTGTGTGTTTTAGCACGAGTGTTTCAGCATGCGTATCAATTTTTTTTCTTCAGTTTTTGATTTGGCGCAAATTGAATTTATGCATTTTCGGAAGATTGCTTTTCAATCGTGCATGCAATTATCCTCAAGAAAAGGGTACCATAATTTGGAGGGATGATCATTCTACCATAATACACCATCTAATTCATTGTAACAATTTTGTGATTCAAACGATCCATCTTGAAAACTGGAACTTTCTTTACCAACTCTGTATAAAGAATGATATAAAAACTTTAGATTTTTTAAAGTTTGCACTCAAATCATTAGAATTAAAGTACCGCAGGATATCAATGAGCTTAATATGCATAAAATTTTCAATCATTCAGCATAAGAACCAGTCGTTCTTAGAATCGTTCTTAAATTCGTTCGTAACTTGGTGAAATACCGCCCGGATTGTGTTTCACCTCTATGAATGACTGGTGACCTATTTCGGACATGACTTCTTCACCTAGGACGCAAAATTAAGGACCATGTGGATTTCATGTCGCAGAACTACACCCCTTTTAAACAGAGACTCAGATGACTTTTCGTTGTGAGTTATAAGCTTCGTCCCAGATTACGAAATATAAATTATGGGTCAGGGCGCAAACTTTGCGTCTAAAATAACACATTTAAAAACCTGGCCGATCGATGCTTCAACAAATCGATCGTAGAGTTAAGAACGATTTTAAGAGCGACTGAAAAACGTACTTGAGTGTAATGGATATACAGGCGGCAGCTAGGACTTTGCAACAAATTCACGGCTAATCTGCTAATTCTCGATCATTCATTGCAAGATTCCAGCCCTTCTTAAAGTCTATCGTAACTTGGTGAAACACTGCCCACGGTTGTGTTTCATATTGCAGTTCGTATAGGTACGCATTGCTCTGCGCATGACGATTGGACCAATAATTAGTTTCTTACTCAGTGACATAGTGGTTTTTAGGGGGTTAATACTCCATATTTTGTGATACACATGGAATTATTCAGATTCTGAGCGAGCGGGTATTTCTTCTTCACTTGCAACTTCGTCAGACATATTTAGGTAGACCCTTGACAGTTTTCGATCTTTCCTGATCCGATGAACGCTGCAGGCACCAACAATGAGAATGAAAAGCGATGCCACAGCAGCGAAAAGGAGTGCACCAATCACCGATGGGGGCGCTATTGAATCTGCATGGAATTAAAGCAGAGTACGAGTAGAAAACAGAATTATGAAAATATAGGAAGAAAAGGAAGAAATTAAACGTTCAACTTCATTCAAGTGAGGGATGTCGACTCGTCGGTGAAACAAGACAAAAAGTACCATCCAACCCCTTCCTGCTCCGAAGACTATAATCAATATAGCAATGAGAACAATTTCAAAGACTCATTAATCTTAAAAAGGATTTGATGTTAGTAATTATTTACATTTACAATATAGACTGCATCCACTTTTAACATCTATAACATCTATGATCTGTTGATTAGTGGAAGAGAATCCAGCAAAAATGTGACATACACCCTTGTTAACACATTATTTTGATGGAAATGATAGATCAGGGGGTACTAAATCCCACCTTGGCTTTTAAAGGTAGAAAACAATTTTTGCACATATTACAGTTATGCTTAGCTTACAACTTTGTCATGGATCCCCCTTTTGATAAAGAAAGGTCATATATTCATTTACTAATATCCACAATTGAATAATCACTCATTCACATCTATTAACATTAATCCATAATAGCTGAACTCCTATGGGTCGCCTAGGGGGTCTATTTTTCATCCGCGAAAGTGATTCGCCTATAATTACGCGTGTGTAACCTCTAGTGTTAAGGAGAGGAGGGAGAGGGGAGCAGAAGGGTCTTGCTTGTGGTTCGGATTAACTCCTGGGTATGACCAGGAAAACGACACTGCCCATGATTCAAAATGGAGGAATTCATACTTACAACAAATTACTCCGTTATACTGAATTCAATTAGGACAGATGCCTGTTGATGTTAAAGGACGTTCACAATGGAACAATGAGGATGTGGTCTCATCACAAGTTATCTTGCTGACCGTCATTGCCAACCCGTCGATCGTTGGTACCTTGGCTTTCTTCATCAAATAAGAAACCATGAAATATAACGAAAATGCACAAAAATCACAAATCACCAAAAATAAAACTTTATCCATCTGGAATAATCATACAAAGGATTGGAGCAGAATGATATGATTGCGAACAATCTGAATTGTTCATGTATTATGATATAAATAAACTGAGTGCAAACTGGACAGGTTGTAGAGAGATCGGAATTATGACGTCACTTTTCATATGTATAGAGCTTATCTTGGCTCATAAACATATTGATTGCTTGGGAGACATTATAGTAAAAAAAAAATAATAATAATGATAATAATAATTAGAAGGAAAAAATAATTTGTCAATACTGTCGATGATGCCGCTGCCCAACGTGTTAAGAATCATAATATGCATGTAAAAAGGGGAAAGATTTCATTTCATATCATTAAAAGATAGTTCTCTTCATTTATTCAGGGAGTATTGAAAAAAAAAACACCTGATTTTGTTCATATGTTTGTGTCTTTTTTTCTGGATTCTGATCCTATTTATAGTTGTCACAAACAACCAATTTTGGCAGGACTCCTAATTATAGAAATATTAGATACACATTATTCCTTCAAAATGTTCGTTCAGATCAAAGCATTAACGAAAACTGAATAAATGAATTAGATGAAGGTGTAAATAAAAATATTAGAATTGACGGATAAATGCCTCAAAACTGAAATTCACTTGATCTCTCTCCCACCTTGATCAATCTTAACATCAAATGTCATGTGATTCTATTTACATTGATGACAACAACAAAAGTCGTAAAAAAAAAGAATATCAAAATTGTATATAGCCGGGATTAGAACTTGAATGGCGGAATCCATAGACTTGAGCGTTAAACGCTGAGCCACAAGACGCTATGTGTTGAAACCCTATAGTTTTGTAATACATATCTATGAGGAGGGGATGGCGAACTAAAATTGGATAAGATTTAATTTATCACATGAATAAAGGTACAAAAGCTAACATATGATAATGCAAACAAAATTAGGACAAGTAACTTCAATGACCAGTGATTATTTTCATTATAGTTTGGTTCCTTGAACTTTCATTAATCTTTGTGGCCTTTTGACCATGACCTTTGACCCAAGTGCTCCCCAAAATACGTCCTTCATGATCAATCCTCAAATGGATTTCATGAGTTTATGTCCATAATTCATTATTATCATTTGGGGGGTTTGCTAAGGTTTCCTTTGCATGTCTCCCCTCTTGAACTTTACCATTGACTGACTGGTCAAAAGTTCTTGTCACATGGCATTTCATAAAATTTAGTCCACTTCTTTTTTCGCTTTTGACCCTAGACACTCGCTTGACTTTTTGGCCTCTTGAATGTGACCTTTGACCCAAACTAATCACATATAGTCCTGAACGATCAGACATGATCTTCCTATACCAAGTTCCATAAAATTTCGTCTATCAATTGTAATGGCATATAGACAACACAAACATAAGCGCGGGTGAAGGTAAAACAAAAAGCATGAGTTATTTTCGAGTGTGCAGCTTACCTTACCGCCATTGTTATATCCATGTTGGTCGCATAGCAACATGGCAGCTCGATCATCCATATCACATACACCACCAGTCAATATTACCCCGTCTGACGTGTCTGAATTATCCGGTACTAAGATACATTTTGGATAAAAAAACCCAATAAAATGTGTTAATGTTCAAGAAAACATTTCAAAATACCCATACATATTGCAAGATTGATACCCTAGTATGGACTATTTAGGGTAGCCTATATTCTACATGATCGCTAACTTTCTCATAGAAAGTTACACATATAGATTGCAAACACCTTTCTATATGTCAGAGCTATCGCAAATGTGTTTACACGTCGTCAATAAATTATTGTCATAAGATCAATTTCTTTCTGGGATGTGTTATAATGACGCTTAAAGTTATTTTACTTCAACATGTATATCAAACACAAACATGAGCATAATACAAACATAGGAATATTTCCCATAAGGATTGAAAAATTAAAGAACAAACAATATGAGAAGGGTACCTGCATGTGGATGTTTAAACAGTACTAGTCCACTTGTTGCCTCACTTGATGCGTCACTTAACGGGAGCACTGAATATGGCTGGTAATAATCACCATCATCCATCAATGATGCCAACATCTCATTGTACTTTGTTTCCGTGATACCTATGCAAAGCAAGAAAATGTTACAGTCTAACCTCCTTATAACAAGGTCGTTGAGACCAGAGGAATTACCTCTTTATATTGAAACCTTGTTATATCAGGGTCAAAATACAATAAAATACAAAGAGTTAGGACCAGGAAAATTACCTTGTTATAACGAGAGCTCGTTATATCAGTGCTCTTTATAACGAGGTTTGACTTATAAGCTTGATAATGAAGATGGATGTCGATTCGTAATCAATTATCGATACAGGGAATGGGACTCAATCAGTGGATATCGAGTCCAGAATTGACTTGATCGTAAATAAGTACAAACTTTCTTGACGTTCAGTCGATAGGTGTCAATCAGTATAAGGAATTCTATTGTATTCCACTCACACTTATACAGTGTTTAGCCATTAAACACCAATTGAATATGAAACTGAAGTAAGATTCACACTTAGAGTTTCAGAAACTACGGCAGAAATATGGAAGATTAAATGTGTAACGCGAAGGTGATTTTGTACAAGTCGCCTCCTCGGCTTTTCGAGAAAACCACGGCGCCTTGAATCATTCACCTTCGCGATGAACGTATAATCTCGTCATCGAATGGGGGGGGGGGGGGGGGGAAATCACATGAAAAGTGTCCATTTTATAGTTATACATTCCTCATCAAAATATTTCTCACGGACAAGTTCATTTATTAGTTGGTTAAATTTTTAGAGTTTGTGACCTAGAACGTATCAATCTTGTGGGTTTTTTGTAGAGTAAACTTTACGTTAACTTTACATTACAACTATGATGAAAGCGCTTGTATACACAAAATCCATTCTTTTATCTAGATCTATGAAACATTTTCAAGATTTAAAAAAAAATATATATAGATCTCTATTTTAATACAAGTGACAAGGTTTCTACATATACCCTTTTTACACTATATTTTGCTGGGTTTTCTAAAAAAAAATTATTCCTAAAATTTGTCCATCAATTTACATTTACATTGATTGCAAAATAGGGATTTGAAAATAAACATGTTCAATCTTGATGATCAAAAGTAATAATCTGCGAGATATAAAAACAAAATATTAAGGAATTACAATAGCGTAAATGTTACATCAGACAAAAGTTGAATGATGACATTTTTCTATCACATTGATTTGATAATCCAAGACAAACAAAGACAATAAGTTTAGTTTTAGACCATTATCAACCTTTTTTCAACACACATACGAGAAACCCGACCCTGTTAACCCTCTTACAACACACAATGCTTAAATTTCACGCGTCACGGTGTAAATATATTACGTCATACATTTTTTTGATCGCGTTTCGATCACATCATCCTGAATAATCAACCTTCCCATCTCTACCTTCATCTTAAACTGGCCTCCACTGGAAGGAATGATTTAAGAGGAAAGAGATTTAAATGCGCCGATATTTTAGAAATCGCAGACCACATCACACAATCGTTGCTCAACTGGATGGAATTACCCAAATGCGATTTCAACATGCTCAATGAAGCGTGGACATAGTGAACCATGATTTGTTTGTTTGTTTGTTTTTTAGAAATGAAAGATAAAAACGATGCATACCGTAGATTATTGAAATTTACTCATTTGCACAATACGTTGCAAACTTTTCAGGTACTCATGTGACCCAATTTAATTGTTCAACATAACTCAGTTTTGAAATGGCAGTGAATTAATTGAATATTCTTAGGAACAGTGTAGAATCTTTTGACAGTCTAAAGAGGACACTGTGTTATGTTATGGAGTCATTTTTGTTGATCTCTTTTAGATAGGGCACCGTTTTTTGCATGGAAGCATGGTACGATTGGCTAGGGCACCGTTTTAGATACGATCAATCCCATATAAAAATCACGGATTCCAATCCTCTCAGCATTCTGCATGGTGCAAAATAATATATTTTGTGGTTTAATTTTTCACCCGAAATGGTGCACTATTGCATCCAAAAAGATGCTCTCATTTGTACCTCTATCTAAATATGTGCATGTAATATAAATAGTTAGGAAGTGCAAACTGAATTAAGAAGCGCTAGCTATTCCAAATTCTATTTCAGATTCTTTAGTCCATAGCCAGGCTGACACTTGCACGACTTTTGGCCATGATTTTGTTGTGGCTAGACACAAACTGAGAGGCTCCCGCGCTATTCACGACTTGTTCACGCCATAGTTCACAACAAGTTCACGAATAGTTCACGAATGCGTGCACAGCATCTGTGTCCACATTAACACAAACTAGCAAGATCATGCAGGTTCATGCATAGCTTGCGCATAGTTTGCGCATTTACCGCATTGGGACGACGAGTTTGCGCAATTCGGACGGTGTCGTACGTGATCCTGCTGTGTCTCCAGGATAACATTGACACTTGAAATGGATGACTAGAGGCCTATTTGTGGCAGTTCATGACAGTCACGGCATGACTCCCACTGTAACCCACTGCGACCCACTGGCACGCATCATCCCGCATCGTCCCGATGAGCTCACGATCAGATCGCGAACTTTTGTCGTGACCAACATTTTTAACATTTCAAGATTCTCGTCCTGATATAGCACGCAGTCACAAGTAGTTTGCTCACTGGTACGACTCAAGCGTGCCAATGCGTGCCACAGAATCGTGTAAGTGTCAGCGTGGCTTAAACATAAATTCTCTTACCACATGCTATCTTGGTTTTGCGAGAGCAACGAGTGTAGTATTTCTTGGTGTATTTGCAGGATAAAAGTGATTCTTCGTCTCCCTTGCAAGCGAAATCTGTTCCTTGGAAATATTCATCTGTAGGTTGACTCACTTTAGGTCTAGATAGATAGCTATATCGATCAGAGTAATCTTGTGGTTGATAGGAGCTATAGAGCATGGCGTACCCATCGGTGAGCCCAAGTTCTCTGCATGCAACCAACGCATCAATAGCATCCCATCAATCATCACAAATGGCTTTCCATACTCCTGAGACGTTGACTTGTACGGACCCCTTGGTGACGATTGATTGGTTGGATGCAAGGGTGTTGGACAGGCGGATGGATGGCCCAGATGAAACCGCTGTGGGAATAACAAGAGTAATAATTAAAATAGGCGGGTTAAATAAAATGTGTTCTTAGTACACAGAGGATGTTCTTGACAACCCGGAAGCTTGCCCGATGTCTATGAATGCATTTATAATTGCATCAAACGTATAGTCCTTTTAGGGTTTAAAATGGCGAACATTATTCAAGCCCAGGAAATTGTCTACCTCGTATCGTGTTTCATGGCGCTCGTTGCAACTTACAAGATACTCGTACTCAGTATCAACTGATCCAATGAAGTCCTCCATTTTAATACATTATCTATGAATTTTATTCGTTGCAAAGCTTTAAGAAATCACATCCAGTTAAAATCTAGACATGAGGCGCTCAGATGATAAAAGGGTGACATGTGTGTATAGTTTTATGAACTTTTTCTTCTACATAATATTGTATAGATTGGGCAGTGAATATCTTATTCAAAATAATAATATACATGTATTTGGATATTTCTTTTTCTCCAGGACCACGATGGAAACCAATTTTTATCTTGTATAAAATTGTACTTGTTATCCTGTTAAAATAATGTTTTGATAAATTAAAAAATAAATAAACTTTTCGGCGACACTAATTATAGTATAGTAGTATAGTATATTTATTCAAACCAAATCAGACACAATAAAAGTACATTTGAAAGAGCAAGAAGAATCAGAATGATAGGTTTGGGACCCCAAAGAAGCACAGCTTGTGGACGGGGCCACTACAAAGAACAGTAAGATGATAAAAAGAGTAACTAATAGTATAATGTATATTTACAATGAATATAACTTATGTACAGTCAAAGCAGGGGACAAATTTGTCCATCCATTATAGTGGAAGCTAGGTATAAAGAAATCTGATATAACGAAATTCCTGGTATAGAGAGGTAAAAATCTGGTTCCAGCTAGCTCCTTATTATTGTTCTACAACCCTGCCATAACAAGATCACTGCTACAGCAAGTTATTTCCGCTGGTCCCAAGCACTTCGTTACACCGAACCTCCACTGTACTACAAAAAATACACACACACACGCACACGCACACACACACACACACCCACACACATGTTCTCCTCGTTCTTAATAATCTTACATAGGTTTTGAACACTGTCATTTATGCTTATTTTTTTCAGTTTGTCAAAAAGATATTGTTTACTTAATCTCTTAAATGTAGCCAGTGTATTTCTTTTGATATTAGGTAGTTTATTCCACTCTTTGACACGTCACACAATTTTGAATGAATTTGAAGCAATATGAGTTATCGCATATGGCTGATGGATATGGTTTCTTTGACGGGTGTGATAATGATGAATGGATGAATTTTCCACAGAAACATCTCTCAAGAACGTATACTGAAAAGTCTGATATTTAAACATAAATATTAAGCAATTAAAAGTAACCAATTCATCAAAAGGCAAAATGTTTAGTTGTAAAAACAATTGAGTACTCGGTGATCTATAATCTGAGTTTGTTATGTACCTCACAACCCATGTAAATAAATTGCTAGTTCTTCAAATGAGGCAATATTATTGCTTTGTATAAAGTTGACAAGGTGTGCTGAGGGAGGATGTAGCGAAGTTTTGATATTACTCCAACACTCCAATTCATTCCCTAACTCACACATTGACCACGCCTGACTCGTTGGCATTCTTTTCGCTCCCCCAACTCTCCTGGAGGCTACGAGCTAAATTGGATCTTCATGTAGGAAGATTGGGGTTAAGGCACTATAAATCACTCCTCAAAAGCATTTAAAGCGAGCTCTAAATGAGCATCGCTCCTGCTCCCCTTAAATTGTATTCATGGAAGGTTCCTTTTCATGAAGTGCATAAGTTAGCTGTGTAACTGATTGAAGTGAATAAAAACAGTGTCACACCATATGTCGTCATCATGTTTACCCCAAAGTTGAACTGTCAGCTATATTGAGGGGGGGGGGGGGGGGGGGAGGAACCAAAATTGTATACAACAATGCGAGCTTTTAATACTTAACAATAGCGAAATGAAATGATCCAATGTTCCGCGGTCTCTGCTAATAATACTGTTCATGGAATATGTGAATTATTAGAATAAGTTTCTATACTTATACACGCAATGTACTCACCATCATACACGTTGCATAGGAGTAAGAACAACGAGGTTCCGAAGAGAAGTCTCTCCATCTTCTGTCACAGTAATCAGATACGGATGGAATCACTGTATCGGTCGCCAACCTCGATCGCTGTTTAATGTCAAGTCTGAAAGGATCTCATAGGGTTGTGTTTTCTGTATAACGCCAAAGAAGTGTTCGTTTGTTCATAGAGGTAAAAGAGCAGTACCTCTATGGTTTGTTAGACTTTGATAAGCGTTACTGTGTGGTGTATACATGAAGCATGTTATATTTACTTCGACCAAAGAGACCCGCTGATGGAACCCGGAAGTACACAGTGGCGATATCGTGAAGGGAAATCCCCGATTTATAGTCAGGTAGAATCCCAGCAGTATCGTGACAAATTCTGATAACGCTGGTTTATTGGGGAATATGATATGGGTACTATCACAAATCCGGTGGGTGCAACTTGGGCGCATTTGGGGGGGGGGGGGGAATATTGACATTTCAAAGTTACCAAACATCAAATTTGGTAATTATAGTTAACCAAAAGAAGAAAATAAAATGATTATGTATGTCCCCTTAATTTTAGTGCCTCCGTAAAATGTTGAAATGCCAATAATTTTTTTACAAGGCAGCCCCAGTGGCACCCACCGGATTTAAGTTTAGTACCTCCGTAGACCATCACATTCAACAACAAAAAACAACAACAAAAACAAAACAATTATCATGGTATATCACGCTTTGAGTAAAATCCGGTAAATTCTCTTCGGCTATTTATAGTTTCTCATGAAACAGAGAGTATGATAGGGAGAGACGGTCGACATCACATGTGGAAATGAAGCCTAAAAGGGGCTGGTAGGGGGTTTGACGAAGTACGTCCATGGACCCTTTTCTTGAGGAGGGTGTTTGATTAGAAAAAAAATGCTTAGAAGGAGGCGTGTGCTCGATATACACATGAATAAACTATGATTGGTGACAAAGGCTTCCTGCATTGTCGTGTATCTTTCTCCGATATCCTTCCTTTCCAACCTTCTCCTTGTTTTTCATACTTTATATAATGAAAGGCCCTTCCTGCAAATAGTCTCTTTACACAACCCCAAGTTCAGAAATCCTTTTATTATTTCATATATATTAATGGTAAACTTGATGGCCCGTATTCTGATGTCAGGTTTAACTTTAACTAGAGTTTAAGTCTGTGGTTTAAGTATAGGAAGCCAAAAGAGGCTTGAATCTATAACAATCGATATTTACCAGCACATTTGGCACTCATAGTATTTAAAACTGTCTCGGAATAAAAACTTCAATCATTTTCTACATTATTAGAGCATGGATCGGGAAAAGAGAGCAGTTAACATAAGAATTATACATTGTAAATAAAGTTTTGGCACTTTTGGCTACCCATACTTAAACCACAGATTTAGACTAGGGTTAACTTAAACCTCGCTATCGGAATGCGGGCCAGTATCTTAGTCGTTTCTTTTTATTGTTGTTTACTTATATTGATTGCTATATATTATTAGGCCTACCGGTGCTTGTTCATCATGTTCATCATGTTCATCATGTAATATATATAATGGGCAGCAGGGCTCCCTGGTAGAGCAGGCCTTCTCGGCTTGAAAGGGACTACCCTGCTTTTTAAAGAAGACAATAAATAAAAAAAAAAATAAAAAATTGGTCCTTGAGATTGGCATTGATCTCGATCTAATAAAAGCATAGCTTTACATTAAAGACTGGAAGAAAAATATTGTATTTATTAAAAGCAGTAAAATCAGACTTCACAGTTATTTGCCATACCAAATGGCAACAATGGGTCACGTGATATGACGTAAGTCATGCACTTCTATGTGAGCGGTTTATCATATCTTATNTTTCATATTTCTTGTCGGATGTACTTCGAACTTTTTTTTTTATCTTTTCGTCTGATTTTTTGCTTATAATCAAAGCAAGATTTCCTGGGGGTAGTCTTTGGAGGGAAATTTGACCATGATATCGGTGTGATGTCAGTAACTGAAGGAAAATAACATGAATATACTCAAAATTTAAACGAAATCGGATAAACTTTTCAACAGATATGAATTTTCAAAATTTGCATTTCCACCACTGATGTGCATCCTTGAGTTGGCAACTTTGGCATTATCCCAGATGTCATACATGGATAACGTTGTACATGAATTTATCATAAATGGACCAATGCCATATTTCAATTAAGAAATCACCATGGTCCTTTTTAGAATGCTTGCAGAATTGATATGTTCATATCATACTTGAAGGAAAAGTAAGATGTTCTCTACTTTTGTACAAAAATAGGAAAACGTGAAATGCTGTGTACTACGTAAATGGAGACTTCCCCCCATGTTGCGGCCATCTTGTCCCCGTAGGTTGCCAATTCAAGGAGCCCATATGTCAGTGATTTTAACCAAAAACCGGCATGAAAAATCATAACATTTTAACGGATCATCCGATTTGCTCCAATTTTCACAGTTTGATTATTGTATTTTCTCCATCCACTGACAGTAAATTAATGCTGGGGTTAATTCCCCTTTAAGCTATGTCAATTACTATTCTCTATAATTTTCCTTTTGCATACTGAACACCCTCTCTCAATAAACTCACTTTCCCTCTACCAACGAGCTCACACACTCTTCCACCCCTCTCTCTCCTCATCTCTTCCTCCTCTTCCAACCCCAGGAGACTCCTTTTCCAATTCGTATAGGAAAACCAACCTCTTAGATCATGCTCCCATATAATAATGAGAAATCAGATGAACCAATTGTGACAATTTGAGCGAAATCGGATGATCCATTCAAAAGTTATGCATTTTTTAAATTCTCAATGATATCACAATTCCTGCTGTTGATCTGGTGGTGATCATGACCTTTTGTGATCGGCGAATTTGGCAGAATCTTTGGACAACATTCGGACAACTCCTTATTCACTTTGTGTGTAAAGTATTTAGAAAATGTGTCAATGACCAATTTACAACAAGGTTTAACAAGATTATTTCCAAAGTGCAAGCAGAATCGACAATGTACTCAAGCGGGAATCTACATTTTGTTGACATTTCGGATAAAAGAGAAAGTACAATTTCGTGTACAGAGTGAACGAGGAGTTATCCGCCATGCCTCCAGCGGCAGGGATCGCAATATCGTAGAAAATTCCAAAAAAATTAAATCCATATCTTTTGAACGGGATTTCCTATTTTTCTCACATTTTCACAGTTTGTTCATCTGATTTTATTCATTCAGTGAAAACATGGTAGTTCCAGGGGTGGTTCCCCTTTTAACGAACTTAATTTCCACTCTTCCTCACTCCTCCTGCAGGATAATTCAATATCTAATTCTTATTATTATCATTATTATTATGATTACTATGATTATTATTATTATCATTATTATTATTATTATTATCATTATCATCATTATTATTATTATTATTTGTATTCATTCGGCAATTTCAACAAAGTCAATGCTACAACAATCAAATTATACAATCAAATCCATTACTAACCACTTTTTATTTCCTACTTTTTCCACACATTTAGTTCTCTTGAGTTACTCACTCTTCATCTTTCTTTTCAAGGAACTCCAGTTTCCACATCTATGCCCCCACCTCTTTATTAT
>BQKZ01000021.1:32543-43226 GCA_036244855.1 Temnopleurus reevesii
CGAGTCGAGTCTGGATAACCCGAGACTAACGTAGATATAACCTGATCGAGTCGAGTCTGGATAACCCGAGACTAACGTAGATATAACCTGATCGAGTCAAGTCTGGGTAAAGTAAGACTAACGTATGGGGTAACTTCTACCAGGAGATGCACACAAATTCGAATTGAACGAGATTTTAGTTCCCTTCTACTTTATAGGTTTTGAAAGCATATGCAGAACTTCAAAATCTGTTTGAAGTCTTGGTACGGCTCCGGTCACAACGGACCCCGGAAGCAACACGATTCAACACGACTCTTTGTTAATTCACAGTTAACTGCCTCCGAACAAAGAGTCATGTTAAATCGTGTTGCTTCAGGGGCCCTATGTGACCAGGGCTTACAAACGCAAATATGTGGAGAGACCGGTAAAACGAGATGAGTTGCTTTTCAAGATGACATACTACTTTGCAATTTAACAATCATCACCGAACCATATACATGTATAAATGATTAGGGAAATCTAGTCAGAATTGCTTTTTGAATTATGCATGATTGTGCACTCTTGCACTGACACTTGGTACGGGTTTTAATTTGAAATGTATTAGTATCTTCTCCTTTCGGCAGCTTATTCTTGAAATTGCCTGTTCATCGAGATTTGTCTAATCATCGTAAAAGCCCTATTATTCTTAAAATTGAAATTAATGAAGTTTCAAGCTTATGAGGCGTACACGTCCCGTGCAATGACTATTCAATTATTCTGTTAATATGTCTGTTTTTTTATTGTGATGCCTTGAAAATAGAATAAATTAATCAATTACTAGTGGATTTGCTTGTGATGTACGCGGAAAAGGTAAAAGGCACAGGCAGGATACGTTTCAAAGTATTGTCCCATTAGTCCGCGTTATAAAGTCACCAACATCGTGCATGTCATATGCATGGCTGTTTAATGATCGCTATCATAATCCATATATAGAAACTAATCGTAGTTTTCTTCTGTGTGAAGATTTCAATTGGTTTGTCAGTTCAATCATGTACTGTGACTCTTAGCATGTAAAATCAGATGCTGGATAACTGTACAATGTTATGTTGCTAATGTGATTGGATGTGAAATAAACTTTTCATTGCATTGGAGCAATTCAGATTCGATATCATTTTGATTGCATTTAAAACATATTTATATACCTTCACCTCATACATGTATTTTGTACATCTGCAGGATCCCTGAATGTTTAACTATAATGACTTGTCTGCTCTTGATATTAATGATTCCATTGTTAAACTATGGGTTTTAATATGCTAAAGCTAAATTAGTGACAGAATGTTGCTGGAAAATTTTGCCATTATATTAGAATTTCCTTTCTCTTAAGAATAATGGTTTACTTTTAGAAAATAAATGCATTTTACATGTAAGTTATTCCAAACTATGATATAAATACTAAGAGACGTATTTTTTTTTAGGAAAAGGGAATTGTTAAAAAAAGACAAATATAATCTTCAATACATCATAATACAGAGTGCAGTGCCATAAAAAGTTCCAATTTAAGTATGTGCATTGAGGCGGATGAATGCTGACGAATTGCCAAAATACAGAATCTTTATACAGCCTATTCGAGTCTGCCCGAGATTTTGATTAACCCCACACCGAGGGCGAAGGCCAAGCGTTCATCAGACGTGAGCCTAAGTTCGTCGGTCATACGCTTGGTCATACGCTCGGTCATACGCTCGGTCATACGCTCGGCCATACGCTCGCTCATACGCTCCGCCATACGCTCGCTGGTTAAATCGTCAAGAAGGTGTGAATTATTTTGACTATTGATCAAACTTACCTCTAACGTTTGTGCATTTATCTGCTATGAAACATACGTCGAAATTTCTTCTAGTTGCAAAACGTTTTTTTCTAAAACCTCGACGTACACGACAACTTGTTATAGCTTGATCGTCGTACGTGAGCGTATTTGTGAACCTCCTGATACGTCAGGCATGCGCAGGCTAAAATGTCCTTGTGTGGGAGGATACTGTGCTATATTCGTGTTTTAGCATTATAACTAGAACGAAATTTATTTCGTGTTATTATTCTACTTTCTCACCAATTTATATTTCATATTATTATATTCATTTTTTTTTTTGGTATTAAGTTGTATTTTTATCGCGAACATCTTTAAAACTAAACCAAACAAAAATTGTAATGACGCAACATGGTTGCAAGATTTCGATTATTTTATTCAGCCATTCTGTATAGAATGACACTTATTTGTACAATACACATCTTTTATATTTCATTATTATACGATTTATATCTTCACATTCTATATGTACATGGCAGTTAAAATGTGTTTCAATTTTGAACAACTTGGAGTGACTACAGCCCCTCTTTTCAGTAATATGATATTAGAACGATATAAATTATTTTCGAAAAATTAAGTCAAACGTAAATTGAATGGCCCTTTGTAATGCTATTCAATTCGGAACCGGCTTGCGATTGTTGTGTCCGCACAGTTTAATACACGGCGTACGGTTCTATTGTCTGTTACCCACTTAACTTTTCGGAAATAGTTTATTTCGTGTTTATTATGACAGTGTGTAGATGAATAACATATAATTTAGATTACGTCGGCGGAGAACATGAAGTACTTGTAAATTCAGAAAATGATTTTCTGTCCAATTATTAGGTGCTGCGAGAAAGTTGCGATTGATTGAAGATGTTGCATTTAATCGCATGATCCGATCTAAATTCTCAGACACCTCCTTGCAGTATGAAGCTCTTTGACTTGCAGGAGATACGCATCATCAGTCTTTCTTGGAGTGAGATTGAGAGTCACGTGATGGGAAGATGGCGAGCAATGCAAGCTGGGTAATACTCGACACTATCCCTGGTACGCTGGGTATCTGTTAGGATATGATGAAATAACAATCAGGAAAAGGGATAAGTTGTTATGAACTGAATGGACAGTCCGATATTATTACGACAATATTTTGGACATTACAACTTCGACTTGGTTTGGAGCAGAAGGAAAAATAAGCTTGGAAGACTTACAAGAAGTCGAAGAACATGTCTTCTTGTTGAACATGACCAGTCTTCTTGTACAAGCTCCCGCATTAAGCGTTTCCCATGGTGGAAACACTTGCGTACGGCCGAAATGGCAAAAATGACAATTACATTATTCGTTTGATTTTATTTCCGCACAAAAACAGGAAAAGAACCCTTTGAAAAGTGTATAAAAAACGATAGACTTTTAAAATCGCTGTCAAAAAGTCATTTCAAATTTTCAGAGGATTTTCACTTTTCAGTAGACACTCTTTTATCATATCTATCGAATGCCACTTTGATCAATTTTGCATTTATGGTTTGGTGAACACCGAGTGCTTATATTGCGGGTGTCAAATACCTTGTGCCAAAATGGACATGAGGCCATCACAAACAACTCATCAGAACAATTGGTCTCATTCAAAGGAATGGATTAATGATGATTTTGTATTCTTTTGTCTGAATTTCCTCGAAATTTCGTTGATAATTATATTTATTCATTGATGATAATTGATAGTCAATTACATAATGGAGTCTCTTTTACGTATTACCAACATGAAAACATTATCTCTCGCAAAGACATTTTCAAACCACTCAGCAAAAAAGTTCCGAAAAATCAATGTTCAAATAATACAGTGAATATTCTATTCGATTGACAATTCAGGAAAAGTAGCAACCAATCAATAAACCGCCCACCACTAAATCAATAAGTAATATTGAAAATTTAACAGTCCGTTAAACTTTCAATAATCAAGTCAAATTAACAATTTCGATCAGTTGCTAGGTCGTCAAGCAAATCAATTTCAGCTTTTAAATGATCCTTAATGTTATTGCATGTGCCTATTATCAATTCTCGTCCACCCACAAACAAGTGAAATGACTAAACAATCATCGAAATTGTGGCGACATGATGAGACTATTATAAAATGATCATTAATTGAGGTAATTATCTCTATGAGTGAGAGTAATTGTTCTGATTAGTTGATTGAGATTGAATCGTGTCTATGTTGACGCAAGGCAAGACACAAACGGTAAGTGTATCCATCCATGCATGCATGAATGAAAATGGTTATGGAGTATCGATAAATGTGAAAACATTATGAAAATACAATTGTAGGTTGAAATCATTTTTTTTTTCTTGTATAGTACCCAAGTCGAATAACACATTCATAAATTTGTCAGTATTTGTTCGTAGTTGATTTACTCTCGTAATAAAAATGTTTTGATTCTGAGATTGTTTTTGTTTTCTTTTACCTGTACATAGATGTCTTCAATAACCACTCCATATAAGGTCCAGGCTAATGACGTCACAAGCATAGCGGTTGCCATGAAAACCGAGAATGATTGACTGGTTCTCTTTCTAATCGCATTGCCCTGGAACGAAGACAAGAAACATAATAGATGGAAACTCAGATCATCAAGTTCAACTACATCATATTGAGAAATCAAATATAGTGCAAAAATGCAAGAATACAATTCAACACTGGAAACATTATGTCATTCTGAACACGATCATGACGATATAAACTATTTCCGAAAAGTTAAGTGGGCCACAGACAATAGAATGGTACGCCGCAAGTGGTACGCCGTGTACTCAACTGTGCGGACACAACAAGCGGGTTCTGATTGGAATAGCATTACAAAGGACCATTGAATTTGCGTTCGACTTAATTTTTCGAAAATAGTTTATATCGTGTTTCTGATACAATTATAGCATACCGCATTGGTTAAAGTGAAGAAAAAAATAAATCAATCAAAATTGAATTTTGGCACGTCAAAGTTTTTACAATTTTTCCATTGTCATGATTAAGGGTGTTTTCTCGTAAAACCGTAGAAAGAGGAGTCGTTTTTACTAAGGAGTCGTAGTAAACCAACAATGCCCAACTTCAATAAATCTTAATAGTCAGGGACTGCATATTCATATCGGTTATTGTGTGTATTTGCGAATTACTCCCATATTTCTAACGATTTTCAGCAACGAGAACAATTTTCGTGTACAGATACAACATAATCTATCAGTTTATGACGTTGAGTTACTTGAGTAAATATTATTGTCGACTACCATATTTCCTTTTTTCATATTAACGAGTTTGCGTAATTCGTTGCAGTTATTTTTCTGTAAACACATATAATTTATAATTGATATTTTGTTTTTAACAATCGTGAATATTAAAAAGTTATCAGTAACGCTATGAATGAAAAAAGAAAATATGTGATTAAAAGATTGATATTAATTGCATTAACAAAATAGAAAGCTGACTAAGCTCATTTAACATTATTTTTGTGCTTTACTGAATCGTTTCAAGCACTAATTTTGGTTTTTAATCCACTATCCAAATGGATATATGGGATATTTGACCCAATTTCTAGTGTGCTTGTTCGTCGTATAATAGTCGTAGTCATGGTCGTTCATATCGTCATCACAGATGATGTCATGATCATTGTCGTAGTCATCTTACCAGATATTACATTTATCGCGTAATCGTCATCGTTATCATCATCATCATCATCATCATCATCATCATCATCATTATCATCATCATCATCATAATTATTCGTCGTAGTCATAGTCCTGATCGTTCATATCTTCACCATCATAGATGATATACATGTAATTGTCTTTCAATGTATCATCGTCGTAAAATCGTCATACCAGATAATGTGCATCATCATCGTCGTCGTCGTCGTCATCATCATCATCATCATCATCATCATAGACGTAGTTGAATTCATCGCCGAAATCATCATCGACATCATCATCAACACAGTCGCAGTCGTTATCATAATCGTCATCTACGCATTTCCATTCTGTTTATTAGTTCTTGATAAAATCATTATTCAAACAAAAAGTAACATTTCATATAATGTATCAGTTTACTATCTCTATGTTATATCCAAGTCAGATAATATTGTGATGTACGATAATATTTGTTCATGGTTGCTTTGTTTTTTTTTTATATATATATATATGTGTTATTAGTGAATGGAAAATAAAAGAATTATTGAAAAACTGATCTTACCACTTGAGCGAGAGGTGATACATTAGTAACAAGCACCATGAGACAAGTGGTGAGACCGAGCTGGTTCTCCACCACAGACCTCTCAACGATCACGTGATTGAAGTAGATATAGATGCTGAGTAGAAAGATTGCTCCTAGTGCAGTCTGCTGGTTGGACTTCTCCTGTGTTGTGAGGGGGGGGGGGGATATGAAGATCAAAATGACACATGATGTCTCTTTCACATTCCTTATTGTATGCATGTGAAAATGTGCTTGATTAAGCTATTCTGTCTTGTGCATAGCAACCGACGAAAATAACTAGATTACTTACAATACACTCTTGTAAACCATGTTTTCATTGGTTGCCATTATTTGTACTTTAAGCCCCGGTCACATAGGATCCCGGAAGCAACACGACTCACCCCGACTCTTTGTTAATTCACAGTTAACTGCCTCAGAACAACGAGTAGGGGTGAATCGTGTTGCTTCCGGGGTCCTATGTGACCGGGGCTTCATGTTTTGGCAGGGCTCTCTTGTAAAGCAGGCCTATGGCTTGAACGAGATCACCCTGTCTTTTAAAGAAGACTTGAATAAATTAATAAAGAAATAAATAATTGTTACGATCAAAATCATTATAAATATCCAGATTTTCACATATGGACACAAATGTCCCAAATTCAATATGGTGTGGCGAATATAAATTGCAAAATATAAGGAGTAATGTACAAGTTATCCAATGGATCACGATTACATGATGATTGCATCGATTATTTGGGCAATAACACAATAGCTCAGAGAGTCACCCCTCCCGTCCCCCCTTACACTCAACTCTTCTTTGTGAAATTACCTTTTCCTTGGCGTAATACAAGTAGATTGTGACGTAGAATATATGAAAGACGACTCCTGTGCTGTTAACAACAAGCATGGTGAAATCATCTTTTAAGACACCATACCACAAAGATGCAATGCAGCTGGTTAGAGATAAATGAAAGAAAATATTTCTTTAGAATATATATAAAATCCTCAAAGAAAGTTTGGAATTCTAAGTTTACGGACATATAGCAAAAATATGGGAGATCTATTTCCATATCGAGTCATATCACTGAAAAGACGGTTTTATTATCAAACGAATGACACCTCATTTGTTTCAAGAGGTTATTTCACCATTTTACAGCTGAATTGACAGCTGAATTGAAGTATAAAAAGTATGGACGCAAAAGCTGCAAATCAGTAATTGATCTATTGTAGTCACGTTGTTAAACCAAACCATGGATTTGAATGGATACAAGCCTGTGAATGGATAGATCGATGAATAAAATAACGAATAATCAATGTTAATCAACTTGTAAAGATGTTTATTATAATGACTGGTTACAATCTTAAAATTTCACCTAAAAAAAAAACCTCATTTATTCATTACCGGTATTTCACTCTTTAATTAATTCTTTCTTCCTGCTCTTGCATCAATTTTATTCATTCAAAAACACATTTTAATGGTGACACTACAGTAAGTCAATTACAAATTTTGCGGTTTTCATGGTTTTTACTCTCACACCGTTCATGCCTTTAGTAATTTCATAAGGAATTACTTAGCCATGAAATAACATCTGTAAATGAATGAGATGTCATTCTTTAAGTAATAAAACACTCTTTTCAGTGATATTGCTCGATATGGAAATACATTTCCCATATTGTTGCTATATGTCCGTAGACTAAAATTGTGAAAGGCGTACATGATATTCATAATTGAATGACAAACGCCTTCTAAATTTACTACTACTACTACTACTACTACTACTACTACTACTACTATACTGAAACATAAATAACTATGGGTTCCACTTAGTTCAATAACTCAATTTTGAAATAATATTCCTTGATATATCTTGTGTATGAATAAGATCGTAAGAGTTGTGCTCGAGCACGCGTGTATGGAGCAATATCTAACGAACGTGATAGGGGGGGGGGGGCAGACGGGGAAATCGGGAAGGAATCTATAATCTCGTTCGCCCCCCCCCCCCCCCCCCCCCTCGCTACTTCATTCCTATTCTCGTTCCTTCTTACAACTTCACAAGCTAACCGCCATTTGATTTACCGCATTTTATCCTATAGTAAAGGCCAGAAAGTATAAAGTTATACAAGGCCAGTTGAATATATTATACTTACTTCATAAAACCAAGAAGAAACGGCAGAAAAGGAACATTACCAGTTGAACCAGCCTTTATCATCGGGATGAAAACAGGTCTGTAAAATAAATGATGAGAAATAAGAGAGAGATGGAAAAAGGAAATAAAGAGAAAGAAAAGAAAAAAGAACACGACGAAAGAGAAGAAGAAGAAGAAGAAGAAGAAGAAGAAGATGAAGAAGAAGAGGAAGAAGAAGAAGAAGGACGAGGAGAAGAAGAGGAGGTGTTAATATAAGAGATAACAGATGTTTTGGCATCCTTGAAAGAAGAGATGGATAAGTTCAATCGCAACAACAACAACAACAGGACAAAAATGTTAGCCTTCTGATTATAAAATTTGGATTTTCAAAACTATAAGCTCATTAGTTCTCATGTACATGAACGATTTGGGAATGCAGCAATTAGGATTCGCACTGGTTGGGGTCCCAGCGCCAGCCGAGGGGGCGAAGTTCAAGTTCTACAACCCAAATCGCTACGAACGCAATCATTCCTGATATTACCATTCATGTAGTTAATAATATTGTCTCGATTTAGAGCGAGAGATTATAAAATATTTACATTGGAGTTCTTTGTTGGATCTGTCTTTCATGCCTTTCACCATTTTATCCACTTGCAGAGTTTCGAAAGTTAATTAGGCAAATAGTCATCATGGTCATGAAATGCACTTTTACAGTACAGTACTATTGGATCACCTTATCATTGTATGTTGAATCGCGATTAAAATCGGAACTCAGGGGATATTACGTAACACTCAATTCACACGATGAAGAGACTTTGTTCATATCAAATATACCAGTATATGTATATATCATGTTAAGAGTATTATTTGTTTGTGTGTTCATAATAAGACATATCAAACAATTATTCATGTTATGTCAATTAAATTCCGGATTTCATTGACTGATAACCCCCCCCCCCCCCCCACAGTATTATTCATCGTCATACTTACATGGCAGATGCAAAGAATCCTAATGTTGTTACAATACAGGTCCATGACAGAATGCTCAGTGTATCCATGTTGTGAGTCGAAGGAGATGATCTCAGCCTTAATCTGGTAATATCCTGAAACTGTTCAGTACCATATGGCAAGTTTGAATAGGCATGCTCAAAACTGGTAAAAGCAGCCTGTTGAATACCGTGATTTGAGAGCGATGTTTAACAGCAAACAAGACGACCCTTGATCTCTACAGTGTATGGACAAACTCAGATGGCTTCGTGTTGACACGCTTACAATGTGTCTCAATAAAAAAAATACGTTGCAAAAACTAACAAGGTTCAAATACACTTTAAAAACTTTTCAATTGAGTTCATAGGCCAGTTGCCCGATATTTTCTTAGCAATCTTCTTCATCATAAGTCTTGTCCCTCCCCCTAGCTCAGAGCGATAGTCTATGCTAAGAGGGTGGCACAAGAAGTTAAAATATCTTCGCAAGAAGAGATCGATACTACAGACCATTAGATTTTGGTAAAAATGGCTCCATCTTCTTCAAAACTAATAAATCACTCATTTATCATTCCCGATGGATTAATTAGAATTTATTCACATTTATTGCAATCAAAAGTAGTTACGTTAAATATTCTCTTTTGTTTCAAGGAACTATAATACTTGGAGTCTATAGTTAACATGCATTACTTGTTGGTGTGTCGGAAAAATATTGGACACAGCTTTCCGGTTTTCAAGAACATACTTTTGTGCCTAGTTTAAGGTATGCAACCCCCCCCCCCCCCCCCAAAAAAAAAATAGTTGAACTGGTCTATGATTGTTCTCAAGAGGAAGGAAACCTCGAACACACACATACATACACACCAACAAAGATCGAATGGAAAGCAGCAAATAAAATAACAGGGGTAATATCATTTTATTGTCCCAAGTTACGCATATATATTGGAAAGCTTTTGTAATTTTAAAGAGTTTATATAAATTTAAATGTTACGGTATTCATAACAGGTGTTGCAAAACAGAAACAAAGCCAAGTTTTGAGAGAGCTCATGTTAATGAATCTCCTTTAATTTCATGTTTAAATCGGAACATTGGACTGCGTAAACCGCTCAATATTGCCAGATCCCTGAATCCTTAATTTCAGCGCCTGTTGGACACATTCATGTCCTAACCACACTCTCAGCTGGGTGAGAATCTGCAAAATGAATATCATCTTTACAAAGGAAGTCAGCTCTGAAAATTGAATCAAATACTGTTACCCGAAAGAATCACATTGCAAATGCTTATCGTTTTTCCGTTTACCATAATTTGATTGGCTTATACATATTCAGGGCTTGACTTTAAAGGGAGCCCGGTGGCAAATCGCTCCCAAAAACTGCTGGAGCCCAGCTGGCTCTCCAGCTTTTTTGTTGAAATGATTTTCATTAAAGTGGATTTACACCAAGAGAATAATGTACTGTCAGTAAATGAAGAAAAATCAGATGAACAAACTGTAAAAATTTGAGCAAAATTGGATAATCCGTTCAAAAGTTATACATTTTCAAAGTTACCATTTCC
>BQKZ01000021.1:44583-66214 GCA_036244855.1 Temnopleurus reevesii
GGGGGGGGGGGGGGTATAAGTGTATCATTATACTTTGAATAATCATAAATCAAATCACTCATCAAAGACATGACATCTCATCGCATTTGTTTGTACCCATGAGATTGCAATTTAGAAATAATTTGTAAAAATTGTGAGAGGTGGATTTTATTCCATTATTTTTCAATAATACGTGATTGGAGCGTGCTCGTGGTTCATAGTCCGTTTATGCTTTGGGGTAATTGTACTTTGTATCATTGAAGCAAACATCATTGTGATGCTATATAGTCGAGACTAGGAAACAAGACAATGGCAGGCCTCCCCCCCCCCCCCTTATATCAGAGGCGGATCTGGGATTGGCCAGGGGGGGGGGGAACTTCACAGATAGGGGGCAACCATTCTGTATCAACTATGGGTTTCTCAGAATTTCTCATAAATAATGAATAGCGCGGTCACTATATGGATATACTTTAGTGTCCTTTTTATTCAGAAAGGTGCATTGCAGAATCGTATTAATTTCAACATTTAAAAATAACTGCTCATCATTCCATAACTAGAACATGAACCATTGCCATTCGGTCACATAGACTCCTTACACAGAGTTTGAAAGTATGGCGCTGTCATATTAATTCACATGGTATATCAATTCGTACTTCACAGTATTCACTAAAATGATGAGATATTAAAAATCTGATATCATCATCGTAAAGAGGGACATTTATTTGCCCAAATTGATAATTTTCATAAAAAGCGGGCAAGAGAAATATCGCCAAAAGATAGTCAGATTTGCTTCCATATACGGGTCTTGCGACACACATCAGGATACTTCCAATTTTCGAAAATGAATTATCAAAATTGTAATTTTGATAATTAAATCAGTCATATTCCATCCGATTCCTTAATATTTTGCCATCAGACTACTGCAAATCTTGGCTCTTTGATGGAATTGAATTTACAATAAATCTAGTGCAAACCAGAGTCTACGAATTAATATGACACACTGTTGACACGTCTCGCCATTTTCCTGTGTTTACCACTAAAATGACAATGATTTATTTGAGATAAGTCAAATTGAGAAAAGTATACAACCAAATGACCATCACGTATTGAATACTTTTCAGCTAGATAAAAACCAGTCGATCAGCGGAATGACAGAACAGAGAGTTTTAACAACAGAATAACTAGGAGCAAATATGAGCCTGATAAATTGATCCAGTACTTTATATTTGCGATGCTGTAAAAGCTGCTTGGGATTTTGTTCATTTTTGTACGGGGAATGCTACCGAAATTTTCATTTTATACTACATTTTCAAGTTAGCGAGAATTCTGTGAGTGGTATAATGATATGCATGTAAAGAATCAAGCTTTCGTGAACCCTGGAAAATACAGATTCAAACTTTTACCTCTGGTAGCTTTCAGGAAGGAAAATCTTTCGTATTTCTTTACCAGTTTTATCAATTCATGCGATTAATTTGATCATAAACGAATCAAACTGACATGGCTTCATTTCTGTCAGGCAGATTCATTAGTGTAATTGCCATTTTACTAAGCACGATAAAGGAAATCTCATCCCAGCCTCGCAATCGCTAAATATTGTATGAACCGTTTCTCGCTAAATTAGGAATTGAAAAATATATCTAGATCAAATTTATATAATTTGTTTACCATGCATTCTTAATAATTCATTCGTAATTCATTGTAATAGCAAATTATCCATTTGACAAAGGTTTATTGAACTTGTCATGAGTCATAGTCGCTTACCAAGAAAAGAAATATTTTGACGAAATTTTTATTTGTTCCTGCCCCCACTCATAAAACTACTCATTGGCACATAGTGACATACTATTCTTTGTTCTATTATTTTCATTTTTTTTCCATTTTTTTTTCCATTTTTTAAATTTTTTTTTACAGATTCAACTTTGTTTGCAACATTGTTATTCTTGTAACACTAGTTACTTATATTTTAAACATAACATGTCTGTCAATCAATATACTTTTTGCATATCATACATTTCTTGTAACACGAGTTATTTATAAACACAGCAATTTTTTCGATTGATTTAAACTGTGCATTACTAAATAGAGTCCGTAACAAAAGTTCTACATTACATAAAGCAAGCAAGAATATGATTTGTCGAACGAAACAGATGATTCATTCATTTTCATTTCTTTAGTATATATTGTTTTCACTAATCTCCCAAGTCATCATGATGAAAATTAAAATGTCTCGATTAAAATGGGTTTAGTGATTTCATTAGTGACAGGAGATAATAACAATATATTGAAAGTGGGAGAGGACATCTCAGAAGACCAGCAGCCCAAGAGACCGAGTGAGTGGCATGAAGGTTCAATGCACATGACAGAAATGAAATGCTCCTATCATAACAATTGCTAATAAGTAATTTCATAGTGTGTGGATGCTTTTCAGTTTGAGAAGGAAAACCGACCAGTAGAGTCCCAGTGAACTCTAAGTGGGAAGAATTAGAAAGGGAATATGCAGCTTGAGAAGAGCAGGAGGAGAAAATGAAGAAGAAATATAGAGATTAAAGGAGAAAAAGACAAATGAAGGAGGAGAAGAATCTGTATGCAATAGTAGTAGTAGTAGTAAAAGTAGTAGTAATAGCAGCAGCATCAGTGATAGTATTAGCATTAGTAATATCTGTAGAGTGTAGTATTAGTAGTAGCAGTAGGTAGAATTAATAGACGTGTTATCGGAGTTGGTGGTGGTGGTAGTAGTAGTAGTAGTAGTAGTAGTAGTAGTAGCAGGAGGAGGAGGAGGAGGAGGAGGAGGAGAAGGAGGAGGAGGAGAAGTAGTAGTAGTAGTACTAGTAGTAGTAGTAGCAGGAGGAGGAGGAGGAGGAGAAGGAGAAGGAGGAGGAGGAGAAGTAGTAGTAGTAGTAGTAATATAATGATGAAAAAGGAGGGAGAAGTGAAGGAGGATGGAGAATTAAAAAAAATCAAGTCAAATTTTGAGAACAAAATAATGAAGACGAGATGATCGAGGAACTAATGTGAAAGTTGAGTGGATAAGAATGAAATCATAATGTCCGGTATATACTGGTAGTGTTTTTTTCCGAAGGGTCGCTCGTCTACAAATTAAGCAAACATTTCTTTAACAAAATACTCGACAGTCTGAAAACATTTAAGTCCGAAAATGAAAATATGTTGTGAGTTCAAGGACCATTTTACAGACGGACGTTTCAGTCAATTGTTCCGTAGATGCTATGGTAGACATCGGCATCCGATTATGCATGCATTTAATGTCAGCAATTATGCACATTATGCCCTGGTCAATGACAAAGAAACAGTTTATCATATTCAGAGTTGTATATGATTTTATTCAAGAATATGACTTTCAGTCAACATGCAAGATTTGAAGCAGCAAAATTGAGAATCAGACGCTTTTGTTTTATGATTTTCTTAACGGACACACATCAGAACAAACATTTTCTTTTACAATTTCAGACTTTTAGGAAAATGATAGGATCTGGGTTAAGCATCTGTCACGCCCCTTAAACTATGAGAAAGTCCATTTTACAACCATTCAATGAACATTATTAAATGTAACATACAGATGCTATTTGTGATTATATCACCTGAAACTCTTTGTGGAATTGCAGATATTTTTTTTCATTTTTCCATTCGTTTTAACACTCTGATCTCCCACAACCTTCTCTCTCTCTCTCTTCCTCCCCTCCTCTTTCTCTCTCTCTCTCTCTCCTCCCTCCTCCTCTTTCCCTCTCCCCCTCCGCCTCCCTCGTCCCCCTACCCCTCCTCCCCCATCGCACTCCTTCCCCTCCTCCTCCTCCTCCTCTCTCCTCTTCCTAACCTCCTCTTCCTCCTCCTCTCTCGCACTCTTCCCCTCCTCCTCCTTCCCCCTCCCCCTCTGCCTCCCCCGTTCTCCTCCTCCTCCTCCATCGCACTCCTCCCCCTCCGCCCCCCCTTCCTCCTGCTCCTCTCTTCTCCTCCTCCATTCAAAATAATTGTTAAGAAGAAAATGAAAATGGACAAAAATAGTATTTTCATAAAGTTTAACCATGTGTTTGGTATTCAGGGATATCATTATTTATTATGTTACAGGAATTCATATTACATGCTCCATGTATGGCAAAAACATGAAAATTGAAGTCTAAACAAGATTTGTATCCTCTGCCTTTTTTTGATGTTTTATACAAAGCAGCTAAATCTTCCATGATTATGGCCAGATACAAAATCGCGAGATGCCTGTACAAATTAAATACAGCATACACATATACACATATTTCATTTCCTACTACAACTTTTTCCAGTACAATGCACAATATTTGAGAGAAGAATATGTAAAATCTCAAAGACTTTGTTATATACAGCTAAAAGTAAAGGGTCACTATAGAACTTCATGATACAATTGTGTGTTTAATGGCATGGGGTGCTTTGGTCTGAGAACAGACCATTGTCTTGTATAATTCAAAATAACTTGGACTCAATCAATCAATGGTGGAACACTAACATCATAAACTCACCTCGTAATTTGGTTTTAAACTTATATGGTATAGGAGTGCAATTGGAAGCAAGTTGGGAGCATGACAGCTGTGCCTCATTGATATTCTCCTGAACAATGAAATCTGAATTACTAATAAATGAAAAGTTTTAAATTCAAAACTTTTTCAAATACTGTGATTGCAACTGTGATTGCCATCTCATTATATTAGTTTAACAGACGCATTCAACATTAGACACTTTTGAATTGACAAAGAGAATGATATTGATTATTAAACATAAAAAGGGACATGTGTACACATTCATATAGAATTATAGTCAGGTGCTATTTCAATAAGAAAAAAAAGGTTTTCAACAAAGAACGAGATAACTTAACTTAATTGAGGTAACCAAACTAAAATTGATTATCTTCAATTAAAACCAAAAAAAGAGATCAATTCCAAACCCTGTTACCATATTGAGGTATGCCTTTCCAAATCCCAGTGAGCATTCCACTCTACATTTAGATTGATTGCTAACATTACTCATTGTATCATTCAAAATCACATTTTAACAAACTGTTTCATTCAAGTTGAATTGATGTTATTAACACAATACTTTCATCAGGATTGCACTAAGATACCACTGTTGTTTTCATTTATAGGTGAGGCAAAGAATTCTCCCGTTAACAGGTCCCACACTATATCAAGTCTAGGTCTAGCTAGCATAACATACTGTCTATTTGCTATAGGAGGCTTGAGGTGGGTAGCTTCCATATATTTTGTATTACCAACAGGCAAGAACCAGCTATGAACTATCAACTGTACATCTGATAGTCAGAAAAGGTTGTGTCACTGCACTATTTTATATCATCCATCAGATTGACAGTATATAACGTTTTGAAGCAAACAGCCTCAATGCATGGTGATGGGAAATATATATATGTTAAGTGTCAATGTTTTGACAGGATTGTCCCAATCTGGCTCTTCTTATTCAGGACAAAAATGCTACCCAAAGCCTAATATGCCCCCCCCACCTCCCATCCTCATCATTGGAGTGTACTTCTCTGATTCACATGAACCAGATATGGGAATAATGTTAACATATTTAGATAAGATGGTTAAATGTAGATCATTTCTTGCATTGCCACATAACAGATTAACTTCCCTTTGAAATAGACAGAAGTCTGAATGATTTGAAGAACACACATAAAAATAAGGAGATTAAAACCGGCAAAATCATTTCCTTACCGGAACACTTTGTATTTAACATGGTATATTGTCATTTGTGATCTATCAAACAGCACGAGATCAATTCTAATCATTTCCTTACCGGAACACTTTGCATTTAACATGGTATATTGTCATTTGTGATCTATCAAACAGCACGAGATCAATTCTAATCATTTCCCAATCAGTCAATATAACTCAAACATGAGGCATTTCAACATCATTATGCTGCTGTCATATCATTCAATGTCACTGCCATGATAGCAGGAATCAATAGAAAATCTGCACTTTACTCCATTTCTCAAAACGTTACCTTTTCATTTTCAATATGCAAAGAATCACATTTCAATTTAAAGCATTCTATGTAGGAAAAACTAGCTCTTTGTGTAAAATGCATGAATGATAATCATAATTAACTTTCAAAACCAAACAGCTTGGAAATGTTACAAGACCAAAGTCAAAGTTCATGATTGTATGTAAACACAAATAATCCGCATTAAATCCAATTCAAGGATGAGATATGGATTTAAGATAGAATAGAATTGTTACATTGTCATCTCTTCCAACCATCAAATGAGACAATTTAAAGATGGGATCAAAAAGCATGAAAAGACAACCCTGATGTGATTGGTTAAACGTGTAACTTTCAATGTTTGATTATTGAATTGACATCAGAAAGAATCAAACTTATCTATATTCAGTTCTCATAGTGCATAGCCATGGCATGTCCCTATGCGCTTAAATATTTGATCCTATCATTTGGCAAGTGCAGTTTTTTTTTTACATTCTACGCTCTATAACGTGATAAATCCAGCAAATGGGTGTATCATTATGCCATTAGCAGCCATTGAAAGTCTCAATTCAATTACATGATACATCTACTTAAGATATGGCGCATACATGAAACTGACATAAGATACACTTCATAGATTGTATGAACATGTTACTATTGTACATTCATTATTAGGAGTTGTCTCATAAACTCTTGAAGTTTAAAGTCAATTACATTAATTACCTACAAAGTTCATCTTTTGAAAACACAACATATAAACTATACATTACAAACTACCCAATATACATACAAGTATTCCTGAAAATTACAAACAACCGCTTGAAACATACAAAGATTTGAAGTATTTACATCATTGTTTTACATTGCACTGAGATATAAAGTCAAGTCATTTGACAAAGTACCAGTATTACATGTACATATACAACCCTTCCACAATAGCTTAATGTAACAATTATATTATTAAAAAATCAGTAATGGTGAGAGTCCCTCTGTTTTGTGGACAGTAAATACAAGTTGATACAATATTTCTGCTACTTGAAACACAAAGACAACGATGTATCATCTCAAATGTTGATGCATACAAAACTCTTCATAGCAAGAGATCAGTATTTATGCCATTTGTCTATATATATTTTTGCGGTAAAAACGAATTGCTATTCTTTGTCACAATCAATAATACAAAGCTCAACTTATGTTCCATCCTCAATAATATTGCAAAAAACTTCCATGGGTAAATACAACAATAAATGTACAACTTTGAAGCTCCCATAGAGTGCTAATTGAAACTTTCATGAATGTTCTATCTCTCTCTTAATACATGGACGCATGTCTCTCTAAATTGGGTACTTCCGGATTGGTTGACTGACAGTGAGTCATGTGACCGATCATGTGACCAGTCATATGATGGCTTCTCATACAAGCCTACTGCAAAGTAATCATATGTGCTTCATAACATCCAATGAAATACAGAAAGGAAAGCTCAGTATTTAAAACACCCATTTCTAATTAGGTTTTTTTTTTCATTCCAGTGATCATAAATTAACAAACACAATGAAACATTCTAAATTGTCATTTCAGTATGCAGCATATCATTTATTACATTTGGATTTGAAATCAATATATGCCATCCTTGCAAATATGCATATAGGCAATGTGAAAAAAAAATAGTCCTGTCCTAAGAAATACCCCCAAACATTTTCACAATGCACATGTTATTTTTTATCTTGTCTCTATTTATCACATTCAAACCTCTACTCTTAGATTGTTTGTGATCAGGACTATATCACAACAAACTGCCAACCCCAGCTGAATAAAACATCTTACCTTAGATTGTTTTTGTGTGACCAAGAATGGATCAACAGGTGGGGGTGAAGGGCATGAAGTTTGTCGCCAGCACTGAGTAATCCAATTAAAACCTTCAAAGGGCTTGAAAAGCACTATCGCTGACTGTTGCTTCGATAATTGTCGCAAAATGACTGTTTGTCGTTGGCGAAAAGCTTGATGAAAGGCCTTCCATTTGTGTTACTCCCAGATAAGTAACATGCTATACTTGATACACTATAAAGCTGCATGCTGTTTGGTCACAATAAGATTTGACTAATGTTTCACAAATGCTTGGGAATGAACCTATCCATCAGTATTAGCTTTGTTAACATTACTACAATTACCCAAAAGGCTGAGGGGACAGACGCCTATTGCTATACATGTATAAGTGGAGTTCACTAAATGCTGTATGACACATATGAACGGCTCTGGGAGGTTTGGTGTATTGTTCTATAAGCCGAGTTCACTAAACGCTTTGTGATGCATCTGAACGGCTCTGGGAGGGGTGGTCTATTGTTCTATAAGCTGAGTTCACTAAACGCTTTGTGATGCATCTGAACGGCTCTGGGAGGGGTGGTCTATTGTTCTATAAACTGAGTTCACTAAACGCTTTGTGATGAATCTGAAAGGCTCTGGGAGGAATGGAATATTGTACTATAAGCTGAGTTCACTAAACGCTTTGTGATGAATCTGAAAGGCTCTGGGAGGGGTGGTGTATTGTCCTATAAGCTGAGTTCACTGAACGCTGTACGACACATCTGAACGGCTCTTGGTGGTGGGCGATCATTCTTCTGCATCTGTTCTTTCTGATCGTCCCTAAGCTTAGAGTAAGCAACTCTGTACTGCTGGTCAAATGCATCTGAACAAAGAAAAAGAAGAAAGAACTTAAGCAATGACAACAAACCCCCTTGTATGCATACAAATTTCTAACACTGATCATAGATGGACTCAAGTATAAAAACTTTGACCAGGTATTTTATATTGAATGGAATTATTTCCACATCAAACCTTAACATACTTTATGGGAATCTACTGATTAATGCGCCACATTGTTGGTTAATATGAAGATCCAATACAGATGAATGTCAGGTATAGTGTGAAAACAGATTATCTTAGTTATGAACACAACTTTAATTACATTAAACTACACTATATCAAATTATGACACATGATTTTATTCATAAGTTATTTATCACCCATTAATCTACAAAGATTGCAGCAAGATTTCATAAAGTTTAAATGCTAATCTTACCATGATCAACATTATCCCTTCCAAGGGCTAGAAATGAGAGGAAGAGAAGCTCCCTGTAGATACTACGATGCTCTCCTACAGGAATGCCTTGTCTTTTGAATTCATCAAGTAGCATGGTGATTGGTAAGTATACATTGTTGAATCGGATACACTTCACTATCTGCAGCATGAATCTAAAGGAACACAACAAGAAAATTATCTTTTATTGGAAAATGGGTTACGCAGAATATTGAAAATTCGAAAATTTAGCTATCAAAGAGAAATCTGGATTCTTGGAGAGCTCAAGAAAAAGAAGACTTTTTTCTCAGTGAGTTGGGTAAATATGCATGATAAAACAGCACATAGGGAATGATAGCTCTCTAATCCCCGATAGTAGATAGGTTAGATGAAGCATTCAGGCAAAATATTAATACACCAACCAACTTACTCACCTTTTCCAGAACAATTCCATCATTCTAGCCATTCTAAAATATCCCACTTAACATCCAAATTTTTTCTCATTGCCATATCTGATTTGTACACTACAATGTAGGTATAATGCTTCTACGTCATAATGGATTAAGTAGTTACATGCAGTACTAGGAGATTAGTGGGGTCGGAAGCATAAAAAGTCTGAAAAAATATTCATAACTCTATTGGTATATATGTTTAAATTACATTTTTTAAAGTATTCATATCTTCCTTATTTTGAAATTGAAAAAATCCCAGCTAAACTTGTTCAATGAATGAACTGTTTTCGAAAAGTCAATAATTTGAGACCTAACTTACGAGTTTGAGAAGTCTGCTTTGTCTGGTGCATTGATAGCATTCTTGATAGCTTGGGCGTTAGGAGTCCAGTGAAGATACATAGGTATACCATCATCCTTGTAAAGACTCAGGTTATCCCATAAGATGGTCACTTTCACATACCGAGAATCAGTCGCCAGGTAACGACTACCATCCTGAAAAACATAATTCAAGCATATACATAAGTGTTTTATGGAAATGGAGCAAACCTTGTCTTGGTTTAATCTGTTGGAACTGAAAAAAATTGCTTCAACTTAATTTCAACTTATGAGGGGTAAGAACAACAGTACGGTATGTGACAAAAGGAATTCATATGATCAAGGACTCAGTATTTTTTTAAAAGCTTGAGATCTTAGACATGACGAACATGAGGAGAGCTTCTATATGTTTAATTACCATTGTGACACGTTGAATATGACTTGATCTGACAATGTCTTTAATTAATTCAAAGTTTGCATGGCAGCTCTCCAAAAGTAATACATTATTGTGAGCATTCATTACCATTTTATCTTTTCATCACATTCATGGCATATTAAAAAAAGACTTGTCCCGAATTACACAAAACCTTCACCAATGATAGCTTAACATGTTGAGTGCAAAATAAAATTCTGATCATGAGGTTGAAGCAAAAAATCAATCAGTTTGCTTGTGCAGGTTCTGATACCAATCATAGGGGACACTGTGTATTGTAATGATCAACTTACATTGAGGTCTCTGTTCTCACTGTATGCAGCTAGGAGTGCACCCTCTAGATAGTTGGGGATGTCAAGTCGCTTGAAATACCAGATCTGGAGTACAAAGAAAGCAAGCAATTATTGCAAGTAAAAACGTTTAATAGTCAAATAAATTGCAGACAACTTGGTACATACACACATGGAAGAGTAGAGGATTTAAAGCTGCAAAAGCCCAGCACTGCCAATGTTCTTCCTTAAAAATTCACTCATAAAGAATTGGGTAATAAAACAAAATCATGCGAGGGCATTATCAATTGCTTCAATCGAAGGTGAAAGAGAATTTTGGATAGCCTGTACACACCAATATGCACATGAAGGACAGACAGTGATAGAGATTTGAGTGATTCTTCCACTTAAAGCTGTAACTAGATATTAAAGAGAATATCCAAAAGGTGAGAAATCAACTTTTTAAAGGTTTTTTAAGTATTTTCGTATTGAATGACTTTTCTGGAGTTGCCAGCAGTTCCCGAAGATTGAAGAGATGTTTTCTACGGTTAATCCAGTGCTAATTTTCCGATTGAAGCACTTGGCAAACATGATTGTTAAAAACATTTTATCTTCTGTGAAAGCATTTGGATGAAACATTTATTTCAATCTAAAATTTTCTATTGAACTCAGGTAATATTTCTGCATTGAAGAAGCTATTGACTACTCACCAGATTCCAGAATATGATGGGATGCTGAGAGACGAATGCAGGTTGCCTAAGACACTCCTCACCCTCGTTATCAATCACATTCTCAATCTCTTTCCGCAGCACCAGAGGACTAAGATACGGGACATTAACAGGGTCTGGGTCTGTATCCCTACGTGGTGGGGGGCCTAGGTACTCCTTAGATCCTCTCATACTAGATGGCAGACTTGAGGTGGAGTATGTATTGAAGTCTGCCAGAAGACGAGCATTCATTACACCTGTCTCTTGGATCGTCTTACATCGAGGCAAGCTGTATGATGTACCTGGACGCATGCTGCCAGTGTACCTAGCAAATATCAAGCAAAGTGATTGCAATTACTTAATGCAAATATTAACTAGTTGCAAAGAAATTTGATTTGGAAAATAACTGGTAAGGAAGGTGATAGATGTAGAAAACAATACACAAGAAGACTTATGTTGATTGGTAAAAATCGACAAAGTACTTATAAACTGGTTAGAAGTTTAATAATTGTATTAACTACAACCTTTTCTCACTCTAGGCAACAAATCAAGTAACATGCGGGACAGTGAGATATAGTAAGTCCTCATGAAGCCCATTTTATGGACATTAACTCTGTCATAGGTTTACTTTAAAAAAACTTCGCTGACGAAATCATACGGGGGGCCTTTTTAGGGTTAAGATTCTTACCAAATAAACATTGTCATGAATAAAACACAACTATCTTTTCACATATAGCGAAGTGATGCCCCTCAAAATGACTAGTGGCATATATACAGATTTACTTCTTTATTTTTGCTCAAATGTGTGAGGAGCAGGGGTACAGCATGTATTATGTCCAATGCTTCACAAGGTCATCATTTAAAAACAATACGTATATACTCACCCATTACCAGGCCTCTCAGATGAATCAACCTCCTTGAGTAGATCAACACCCTGGCATTCACTGACAGTACGTCTACGTGCAGCTGAAGGAGAGTTCTCTACTGTACTATTCCTCTTCAACTGTTCTCTCATCACAGCTTCACTAGCTGAATGATGCAGTCCTAGCTCTCTCTTAGCAGGCATTGTCCTCCCTGTCAGGGCTGGCTTAGGCTCACCCTCACCCTCACTACCCAGTGATAGGTTGTCAACGCTGGGGTTTGACTGGTATGCACTGTTAGGTTCATCTGTTGCTTTGTCAGGCAAGGTGTCGCCTTGCTTGAGGAATGGAGCTGACTGTATGCTGTTCATGCTCTCAGCTGATGGGCTAGGTGTTAGGGTACACTGTCCACCTGGCTCTCGTAGATCCTTGATGGTCACAGTCAGGAATGGGACGCGAGGTGAGCCACAGAATGCACAGCTGTACAGTGAGAGAGGATGTAATCATCAAACATATTTACAGTTGATTTGCTAAATCCAAACTTTATACATACAAAAGCAAACTTCTCACAACTTAATTAGGTTAGATATAACCACACTTTATATGCAATTTAAAATTAAATAACTTTATATATCATTGAGTAAAGGCAAATTTTGTGATATCCTGGCTTGAGCAAAGAAAAAGAAGGCGCTATGATGCATTTACAATGATTCATATCCAAAAATGTCCTGTAAACCTATCTTTAAATCATGGGGATATTAGGTCATAAGTAAAACATAAACCCACTTTAGATTACAATCAAATTCAAATAGAATCAAATATGATAAATCATCAAAAAGATGATGAAGAAAAAATAGAAGTTGAGGTAATTTGTTTCTATCTTTGATAATGCATTGATCAATTCTATGTTTACATTTATGGCCAATGTACACCGATACCGAACAACAAGAATGCATTGATCAATTCTATGTTTACATTTATGGCCAATGTACTCTGATACCGAACAACAAGAATGCATTGATCAATTCTATGTTTACATTTATGGCCAATGTACTCTGATACCGAACAACAAGAATGCATTGATCAATTCTATGTTTACATTTATGGCCAATGTACTCTGATACCGAACAACAAGAATGCATTGATCAATTCTATGTTTACATTTATGGCCAATGTACTCTGATACCGAACAACACTGCTGATGAAAAGACGTGAGAGTAGCGCACCTTGTATTGAGATTGGAATCATCAGCAGCCCACCCAGCCATGATATGTTCATCATAGAGAGCTGATCGACATGCACCGCATCGGAAGCAGCTTGTCATGAAGACATGCATGGCGTAATGGCGACGAGGGGTGTAACCATCTTCTTGATCTGATGTCATTGGGTTGTTCAGTGACTGGGTACTCCCTGCAAAGTACAATTCATGTCATTACTTCATGTTTAATACTTCTATTGTCTCTTTTTCCATTTGTTCATGCTTCTCTCTATTCTCAAATATATGCATTCAAGAGATCAGAAATGACCCAATATTCAAACTCAGTGACAGCACATTACGTTAGACGTACACTGAAATTAATAGTTCTATGTATTATGTTGATATTATTGAATATCAATTTTTTCACTTGTAGTGGGAAAATGATCTTTCAATAACTTAGTCCAAAAGTATAAATTGCAGCTCAGATAACAGTCAGTATTGAAAATCAAATTCTGACAATGACTTTGAGCAGAAGGGACAAACACCTGGGACAAAGTAAACAACATCCATTCAACATTAACAATGGTTTGAGGGACACAAAATAAATGTAGAACAAGAGTCACACTTGAGACTTCCTTTTGTTATCATGAAGATGTTGTAAATGCTTAAATGAAGTTGTTTACTTTGTCTTACATGTAGTACTTTGTCCATTCTGCTCAGAGATGAATATGCTATACTGCATTTCTCTGGAGAAAAGGGAAAACCCCTTGATTAAAATACTAGTTATTATAATTATAATTTAACTACCCATAAAGGAAAGAATGGCATAAACTTAAAATAGTTATATAGTATGGGAGGTGGAATGATGTTCAACATAATTCTTACTTTTCATACGATCTTAAGGTATTTTACCTTCCAATTTCACTGTATCCCCTAATATGTAAATCTGTGTAACACAACCTTGAAGATTTCTAATGGAGACCTTCAATGAATCAATCTATCTTTCTATCTCTCATTAACATGCTGTACTTACCTGCAAACTGTGATCCAGGCATGTGAATACCCATATCCTCTGGATTGAGACTATCCATTTTACTCTCACTCCATGATCCAGCGATGTCTCTACCTTCTCCTGCCTTGTTCAAGTCCATAGGTTCATCGATATCAATCAGGTTTGGATTACTCTCACTATCCCTGATGGCTGGTGATGATAGCTGTCTCGTGTACTCTCCAAACTTAGAGGCAAGGTCTGTAGCACGCGTCCTCAAAGTCTCCATCTGTGATGATGCCGATTGGAAGGTTCGACTCAGGGATTGTTTGGACATACGTGGTGTAAACGGTGACGTCAGCAGGTTAGACAGGAAGCCAGGAGCACGCTTTGGTGTCTTACGGGGCTTCGATGACAGGTTCTCCTCAGAATCTTTAGTATCAGATGAAGAGTTGCTCGGTAATGATTCCATGCTTTCCAATTTATACAGGTCCGTTTTACCTAAACCATTTTCAAGAGGTTTGTCATCATTGTCCAAAGGATTGTTGTCAGTGTTGACATTGTCTGTATGATCAGGACTAACATGTCTCCCATTAGGAATAGTGGAAGTCTTATCTTCCTCATCTAACTCAATCAAGTCACTTGATTCTGTCCTATCCTGTGAGTTCTTCTCATTAATAGATACAAGAAGCTCAGAATCTGTCCTACTTTCTGACGTTTCTTTGTCCTCACTCACATTCAAGGTCTCAATCTGATGACAAACATCTATTAACTCTTCCTTCCCAGCATCGTCTAGAGCATTCAACTCCACTGGTAATTCATCACTCTTCTGGTTAATATACTGCGGTCTACTTCCACAAGATAAAGAACGTGAATGACTACCCGATTGGCTAGATTCGCTACTAGTCCGTAATTTCTCCAGCATTTTAGCATCACAACCAAACTTATCTTCACTAATAACATCGCTATCACTGGTGGCAAGACTATCAGTTATAGTGGTAGCAGCTTCTCCACCGCTGCTATTTCTCTTTCTGATGGCTATTGACCATGAGTGTTCTCCTGCACTCTTGTGTCTTCTACGAGGAGTGTCGTTGGAATCACTATCATCAAATGGATTGTCGTCTAGATTACTGGTATCTAACAGCGATGTGTTTGCGTTCATTGAAGAATGTGAAGTATCCATGACCACTAAACAAAAAACAACAAAAAAAAGAAAAATGGAGAGACAGGAGTTAAAATCCATGTTAGTAATTTTTTAACTGTTTACTGCAGCACTGTGGTATTATTTTGGGGTATTGATTCATATTGTATATTGCATAAAAGTATTCAAAAATAGAATGGCATATGCCTTCAAACCTAAATTCATCATCATTTTCATTCTCTTTGCCTTTTAAATGGAAGTGACAAATTCACGATCACACATGTTATCAGGATGCAGAGCTTCTGCACAAGTTTTGCTTGGACATTTTGGCCAACTGACTGTAAAAACACTCAAAAGAGAATCGTTTTTATGCCCTGTCCTATTTGCATAATATCTTGGAAAACCAATCTTGAAAAATTGGAGATTCCCCCAAAAATAAAAAGATCAAAACTTTCAAATTTTACCACAACTTTCTCTGACTTCTGATCATTGATTTTGAGGTGATAAGTTACATATACCCAACATTATACAATGGTCTAACCAACTGACTGCCCAACCAACATCACATTAATTCCCACATATCTCATTCATTTCACTTTGACAGAGATATACAAACACAAGCAAATGATTGCAAGATACTTACTCTCAGCATGCACAGCTTCCCTACTGGTGACACTACTCCTAGACCTCCTTAGTATGCTGCTACCCCGCCCTCGAGGCTCCTCCTCTAGGTCTGTGATCCCAAAGAGTCCTCCAGTATCATCACCTCCTAGATCAAGCCTCTTACGACTGATAGGGGTGGACACCTCACTCACTGGAGCACTACGAGACTTCATGTGCTTCACATCTACACTTACATCTGTGTGCAAGAAAGACATTGTTGCCAATTTAGGGAGTGGGTAAAAATACACACGATTTTAGATATTGGTGGCATTTTTCATAGAAATGCACGAAGAGAACATTGAGAATTGCATACAAGAAGTTTTGTAAATATCCTAAAATTTGGCTGTATATTCAATAAAATGCCAGGAAGCTTTTGTGTAAATATCAAATATTTGCAACATAATGTCCACAATTGTTGTCAATGACAATAGGCGTTTTCAAATGGTATCTAATGACAACGTTGATATCAATGTGTTGAGGTTGGGAAGGTGACTTCCGGTTTAGGAAGCTATTGCACATGCGACGTCTATCATTTTAGAAAATTGATGATTTTTCTTCCTTCCCTGGTACTTCATGCTGCATCAAAGAAACACTCAGTGGTGTAATAATAGTTACTATCAGGAGATATTAGATATAAAGTGTAAAACAAACATGATTTTTAGATCTAAAACCTGGGAAAGGTGGAACACATATGCACAAATGTCCTTTACTAGGCAGGAGTGGGTATCCCGGCTCATATGACTTGATGACCTTAACTGCATAGTGCCATCAGCGGTTCTTAATTTTCTTTTACTATCGGTGGCGAGAATTTAAACAATAATGAGCATTATCTATTTCTTGAAAAAATGAAATCCAAAGTCTTGAACAAATTATGACAATTGATGAACAAAGAAACTGAATCTAATGTGAAATGTGATTTTTGCCTCATGACAGCATTCTTACATTCATCTTCTGCATGCAAACTCATTGCACTCACTCAGCATGCACAAGATGCAGACATACTAGTAGCGCTAAACTATGCATGGCTGATGATGAACTCAATGCAATCATTTCATTACACTCAATGTAGATAGGATTTGTAGAGGCTTATACTAACTACTAAGCATTGATATATGTGTGCTTCAGAGTGACTTGTAATGTTTAACTAGAATCAATTCTATCAAAGTGAAGAGAAACAAGAACGGACACAAATTCAAAAAGAGCAAAAATAGAGCTAGAAAGAAAGTATAGCACACAAAAACATTTTATTACTTTCTTGTATGTGATTAATGCTAGAAGGAAATAAAGCACAGATAAAATTAGGGCTAATACAGTGCAAAGAAAGACGATTACCATCTTTTATTTGGTTAATACTGGAAGGATATAAAGCACAAATACAATTGGGGCTAATAGAGCACAAAGAATGACGATTACCATCTTTTATGTGATCAATGCCAAAAGGAAATAAAGCAAAAATACAATAAGGGCTAATTAATACAGCACAAAGAAAGACGATTACCATCTTTTAAGTGATTAATGAGTGGCAAATCATCATCTGCAATGAAAGTCCGATCACACTCGCTTTCCTTTTCTTCCTCCTCCTCCTTTTCGTCTCCCTTCCCTCCTCTCCTCTCGACACCCTCCTCATCGCCAAGGAAACCAGTATCAGTGTTGACATCCCCATGAGCTTGTTCTTCCTCCTCCTCGTCTAGACACTGTGAGTCTCGTTGCCGGGCTAGTTTGGTAGGAGAGAGGTCAGGAGAGGTCATCATGTCTAAGGGTGTCGTCTCGTCCATGATCATGGAAGCATACCCCATGTCTGAATTCCCTGCAAAGTAGAATGTCTTGCTTCGATTAAATGTTACCGATACCAGCTATCTAACAAACAATTCAAAAAGGTCTGCGGTTGTCATGGAAGCTTTTTTATAATAAAAAAATTAAGATCTTTGAAGATTGTCTTGTCCTATAATGACATTTTTTGTCCCCTCTCGACGCTCTTCCTAATTGGGGATTGCAAGATTTTTCTCAAATTTTCATGTGCAGTAATATTTCCTCACTAATAAGTCTTCAACTGAGTATTAATTCCAATGAAATCTCTTGAAACACATGTTATTTTTTTTTTTTTGCAGTATACAGATATTGAAATGAGATAAAGGAAGCAAAGGAGGAACATTGGAAGGCAACTAAATCATCTCAAACCTCAACATTTCAAAATTCATTTTCCATATATTCATAAAATCAGTGATGATATGTCGATGAATACATGCATGAATAATAGGATTTTTTTTAATTTGCAAACTTTATTTCACATACTATGCTGCATTAACATATAAATGAAATACATAATACTAGCAAAGTAAAGCAAGATCAATCTCCAGTACTGAATTTGATTGGAATACATTCTAAACTACATATATGAGAATGTGTTTAGACAGCAAATATGATGTGAAGATAATTAACATGTTATATGCAAAGTACATTGTATAATATTCAATAATTTCACAATGTAGTGTAGTTATTTCCATTGCATAAGACTGGAAATGAATGTTTTGAGCACTACTGCTTCACCTGGTTGGATCCTTTTTTCAGAAAGGCAAGACTTTAAACTCACAATCAACTAATGAAAATGCATGATGATGCTAATACAATGGATTTCCAGGATCCATTTTCAGAAGAGATGATTCAAGTATACAGTAAATGTTACATGATGCCATTTGTTTGTATAGTGGCTGCAAACAGAGATTTTTAGAGTGCATGAGTGAAATAAAAGAGTTCAAAGAATTGATTGGAGTTAGTGTGACCCTATCAAACATGCAGGTAGCATTGTTAGAAAACAAGGCATGCTTGTTAGAATGAAGTACAAGATCCATCAAAAGGCAGCTCTTAAAAGAAACAGTTCATTTCTGGAATCTAAAATGCATCTTGAATTTGGCAACATTCCAATGTAATCCCCATCCACCGTGCTGATCCTACAACCCCCTCATCCCCTTGTACTGTGCCACAACCCATCTGGTTCCATACCAAAACCCCCTGTTGCTTTAATGTGCCTTACCTGTACTACTCTTCTCCTCCCTTGTGAGATTGACAGCAGTGGTGCCTTCCATCATCTTGATGAGGTCCGTTTCATCCCTGCCACCATCTAACATCACTCCTACTGGTTCAATGCTCTCCCCGCTTCCCTGACTCAGTACATCACTACTGGTATCAGATGAGCTACCACGATGCTTGATACCACGACGGAACTGAGTCACAGCGGCCAGGGTGTTACGTAGCTTCACCCATTGTTGATAGCTACTGAAGGATGATGCTGGCCACTGGCATTCTAACACCGCCTGGAGGACAATTATATGAACAAGATGAACATTAGCAGAGATTGTAAGCAAGATTGAAGCTCAAATTTACATTGCATAAAGAAGTTAAATAACTTTTGAACACTAGTAGTTTGTGAGAAAAGTACAGCATCTAGGGTTTCGTAATATATATAAACAAAATTCTGTAAAAAGATTAGTCAGTAAATTAGAAGATACATGCAAATAAAAACATTCATGTAGTCAAAATTGACATAATTATTCAGGTTTTCACTATCTGACTGTTTGTCTGTGTTTCTAAAGGTGCCAGTAGCACCATTAATGTGGACCTGTGCAGTATATAAATATCCACTATCATTATTATTATTATGTTGCTCAAGAGTTTGCATTGTAATTATTCCTTCTACAATGTTATAATTTGCCGTAGTACCATAGGCAAAAGCATCAGCTTTGATGAACATTGTTACCTTGTTATAATGTCCATAGGTGATTGCATTAGGTTTGATGCCTCTCTTCCTCATCTCCATAAAGACCTGTACAGCTAAGACAGGTTGCCTGTACTGTCCACACAGCTGCATCAGAACACGATAACACACCTACAAGAAAACAACCATTCATGGAGTAATCCATCTCATCAATACATTCATTCATATAACATTAGCTCAGCAATGATTATGTTACACAACACAAGATAACATAAAAACATTTTATTTAAAAAGTCAGTTTCCCTTGTAGAAATTTAAGAATAAGAATTGAAATGAAAATTAAAATGCTCATGATTATACGCACAATTTTATGTCAGCAAGGAGATTGTAAAAGTTTCAATAATGTGTCAAACAATAATAATAATATGTGGCAAGGACTCTCTTTTAAATGTCCTAGATATTGTTTTCATGATGTAGTAACAAAGGAAACACATGGAGTTGTAATACACTGTCAAGGCTCACTTACTGATACTTATTTGCTCACTAATGCAAGCTTCAACCTTTTGCAAGTTCTTTCCAACTTTGTTAGCATTGATTTCCAATTGCTACCACAATAAGGGATTAAAGGGAAACCAGCCTTTGGAATTATCGGGCTCTCATTGAATGAGGAAACATCAAATGAACAAACTGTGAAAATTTGAGCAAAATCGGACAACCCGTTCAAAAGTTATGAATTTTCAAAGTCACTGAGATATAACGATTCCTATCGCTGATGGGGATCCGTGCGATCGGCAAATTCGATGGAATCTGTGACGTCATGTCGGACAACTTCTCATTCACTTTGTACATAGAAATTTTAAAAATGGATTAATGTAAAATTTAGAGTAAGGTTGCAACATTATTCTACTCAAAATACATGCAGAATCAATACAGAAATGCTATACCCCAATCGAAAATTGGCATTTTGTTGACTTTTCGTAAAAAAGGGAGAAAATGTGAAAAATTGTATACAGAGTGAATGACGAGTTGTCCGACATGACGTCACGGATTCCGTCGAATTTGCCGATCGCACGGATCCACATGAGCCATGTGAGCGGTAGGGATCGTCATATCTCTGTGACTTTGAAAAGTCATAACTTTTGAACGGGTCGTCCGATTTTGCTCAAATTTTCACAGTTCGTTCATCTGATTTTTTTTTCAATTAATGAGAGCACGCTAATGCCAGGGCTTGGTTTCCCTTTAAATTGCAAGAGAAGCAAGAAGAGTATACCTCATCAAATAGCTGGATGTTCTTATCCTGCATCTTCTTGAGAACCTCAAAGGCCGTCCTGAGGGCTCTTGTCTTGGAATGTGTAGCTTTCACGTATGATGGTAGATGGATGAACCAAAGAGCATAGGACTGACCTAACAGATAGCTGGAATAGAGAGAAAGAATACAGAGTGACCATAGGATTCATGTCAAAGATCCTTCTTGAATCAGTACAAGAATATGGGGGAGGGGGGTGTTCAAAAGTTACAATTGATTGCAAATCAACTGCAAATCAGTTGCAAAATGTAACACGCATTTTAAATCGCACATGAAACGATGATTTTGATTGGCACGTTCCAATCAACTACAACTTGCTATCAATTGCCCCTATATGTTTAACCCTAATCAGGCCGGGCTTTTTGAGCAATGCCACCGGCCGGGGGGGCGGAATCCATCAGATCTCAGCCGTAGAATGCGCGATCGCGACGAAAATGCTGCAAAAATAAATTAATTTGAGCCATTAAAAGTAAAAATATTCAAGTTTTTATGATATTTTAGTGAAAACACAATTTGCATTGACTTTGTACACAAAATCACGTTTTTGAGCAATTTT
>BQKZ01000021.1:83054-102945 GCA_036244855.1 Temnopleurus reevesii
AAAGTCAAGATTGAATGTTTGCTTTCCATGACCTCAAACCTCTAGTGAAATTGGAAAATTAAAGGACATCATACATGTACAAGAAATAGCCCATTTCCTTTCAAGATAAGATTAGCATGTTAACATTTTTAATGAATCTAGTGAATACAATAAGGCCTAGAATGCTAGATCTACAATTTGAGTTTACTTTTTAAACCATGGATGGTTTGCATTTCAGTTTAAACTTTCCACACTTGATTAATCACCACAAACGTGTGTTCGTTCCCTATTACTGATTCCACCTCATGAGTGCATGAGACCTCATAATAAAATTATACTTTGAGTTGAGTTGACACGACAACATCTACAGCCTGCATTTCAGGTACTGTATAGGCCTAAGCCAATATTTTAGTGTACATATATTTTCGCGGTTTCAGACCATTTTGACACATTGGCGTGTTGTTATTTTCACGTTTTTGACAGTATTTGTACACAAATGAATGGGCATAATATAGAGTGCAAATTTTCGCACATCCATAACCGCAAAATTGGCGAAAATAAACCCACTGCGAAAATTTCAGCTTATACAGTATTTGATGGAGAAAAAAAATTAGCAAGAAAGTTGGGTTTGAAGATTCTGCTGAAAAACTTGTGGCTCATCATAAATGTAGGCTTAGGAACATGGGGGGGGGGCATATTGAGATCAAAGTGTGTGCAATATAAGAAAGGTTTTGTGGCAACAGTAAATCAGCTTATTGGAGGAGACGGATTCTTTATTCAATCCAATTTTAAAACACGATTCGTGATCTAACTGGGAATGAGATTGAATACTAATAGAAATATTCCTGTGATTTCAGAGAACAGAGAGAGAGAAAGAGAAAGAGAAAGAGAAAGAGAAAGAGAAAGAGAAAGAGAAAGAGAAAGAGAAAGAGAAAGAGTCTCCTGCAGCTGCACTTGTGCAACCCTGGATGACACAGCAGGCACGGATAGTCTCACTATCAGACCTTATGCTACACAAACATTTCTTTCTTGCTTCAAGCTTGCGGCAAGCTGGCAAACTAGCAGCAAAGTTAAGTAACATGCTTGCTAAATGTGACCTGCCACAGCAAAACCCCTAGTCCAGTTGAGGACTGAGTGTTCTGATATCACTCACCTCTGCATATTCACTTACACTGTACACACAGGGACTGCACAGCACTCAACCGCAGAGTCCTTACATAACCCTCTATATGTTACCCCTCTGATCGCGCCTGAGTGTGGAGGCGCGATCAGAGGGGTAACATATTAGAGGGTTATGTAAGGACTCTGTGGTTGAGTGCTGTGCAGTCCCTGTGTGTACAGTGTAAGTGAATATGCAGAGGTGAGTGATATCAGAACACTCAGTCCTCAACTGGACTACAAAACCCCCGCACTTGTTGGCATTCTACAACGTAGAGTAATGGGCCTCTGAAGGGGAAAATGGTTCCAGGGACCATATTAAGAATTTTGTATTACTGAAAAGTATGACTATTCTTGTCATAGATTTGCATATTCCAAATATGGCATTCACAATGAATGAAAATGAGAGTTACGATAAAACCTTGAATATCTCCATTTCAACATTTTGCGTAAATACGTATACAAATTGGATGAAAGGGGTATCAAATGAAGGCTAATTTCAAATGATATATAAATCTCAAATTTGATTTATGCCGATAAGTGCTTGTTTTTGCTATAGCCAAACACAAATATATTCAAACAGTACCTAGATTTCATGAAACATGAGTTTAATAATTTTAGAACAGATAGGAAAATCACCAACACCATGAGCGCTGGATTTTACAAGGTACATACAGGCAGGTTGCCTGCTTTTGTATGCATAGAGTATATATCGGACAGTCTTGAAAAATGTCATCCAAGGTACATGTGTCTTTATATTTAAAGAGCGGATATCCCAAATGGATTTCCCTTTTGATGTCAGGGTTGGTATGCAGGAAGAGGAAACATATTGATGACAGACCATTATAGTCATCTCAAGTTAACATGTAGGCCTATGTTTTAGATTGGCTTTATGCAAAATTGTCTTTCCAATATATAAACCTTACATTGCTCTAAGGATAATATCATATTATAGTAGTTTCAGGCCTAAATTTTAGCACAATGAATTAAATAAAGATAATTCATCTAATAAATCTAATGAATGATAAAATACCTGAAATTTGGATGCAAAACAATTAAGATATTTCTCATTTGGCTGATCTATTTATCTAAAATTTACTACAGCTTTGGTGTACATACACCATTCTTACCTAGGTAGGATTAAAATAAACCAAAATTATACTACAAGTGTGTTTCTAAAATGAGACTAGGCATCAGTATGTGAAAGCCAGATAGATTGTAGAAAGGTCACTACCGGTCACACAATGCCATCAGGTGGGTGGTAGAGTCCATTCACTTGTCAAATTTATACATTGTAATATTTTAATTTCACGCACCATCTTGAAAGTGTTCTTATGATAAATAGAGAGAATGGACAGGACATCGATCCTCTCCCTCATGCTTAAATTTGGAAAATCATGAGTTACAATGGAAAATCAATTTTTCCAAGAAATAACTTTGCAAATTGGTATGTGGGCAATGAGAATTCGATCCTAAAATTGAGTACAAATGTGTTTATAAGAATATCAATTGGATCTATTAATTGTTATGCAACTGCACAACAGCATAAAGCTAATTTTAGCTTCATGGATTAAATGAAAAAGAGAGTTGCTCATTGATCATTGCCTGTATCTCTTGAAGGATGTAGACTTGCTGACTTGAATGCTAATGATGGAAAGTAGACATCAAAGTGTACCTTGAAAATATGGTTTCGAGTACATGCTCTGATAAAGGAACCGGACTCCTAATACTCCTACCAATACTGTAAATGCAAATGATGGGTCAATAGTTTTTTAAGTCAGTCTCTCTGATCACATGAATATAGTTTTGAAATAATTTTTCCAAATATGTCAAGGAATATAGTCAACAAGATTGGAGGAAGGATAACAATGCTCAGCATCATTCCAATAAATTAGATTTGATTTGTGTTTCAAAATGGGTCAAAAATTCAATGTATCATTCCAAGAATATGCTCAATGAAAGTACAATGTACTGTATACACTGCACATACAGTAATATTTACACTACAGTACAAATGCTTTCTACACTAAACCATACACCTAAACTGAAGAGTTTCATTAGGATGATGAACAACAAAATTAATAAAATTATCTTCATCGCATCCAAGATATTCACCTGTAACGGTTTCGGTGTCTCGTTCTACACTCTCTTAAACCGATAGACCAGTTTTGGGAGGATGGCGCTTCAGATATATAACTACTTTATGAGCTGTACTAAAAGTATTACCATAATTCAGTTTTCAATGGCAAATGAGAGCATGTTCATAGTTTGTTTGATTGAAATCGATCGAGAAGTGGCTTAATTATCGCAAAAGAAAAAATGATGCTGCGGTCTCCCTCCCTAGCACAACATGCTTCACATACAAAATGAATTCGAACTCACACACCACAGTCAATACCACCAATCGCTCCGCCCATTCCGGGCCAACGCTCCCCCGTGCGAAAGCACCTAGCACACCATAGGAATCATGGCTGATTAGCGTGTTCGACGTAAAATACTCCAGAATACGTACAATTTTCTCTCCTTATTTCGTACACAGTTATATTTATGGATGTAAAGCAACTTGTGAATAAATCAGCTCGTTTGACATCACTTTCTGCATCCCGACCATTACGAATCTATACCTTTAAACTGATGTTTGGGAGTTTGTTTACAAGTGAGAGTCTGAGGTACATGCTATAGGTGTCAGAACTGAAACATCAAAACTGCCACTGGTAATTTCTTGGATGTGATAAAGGGAACTTCACTATTTTTTTTTGGGGGGGGGGGGGTACCAAATAAGCTGATATTTGTGCTGTCATATTTATGCTATTTTTTTTTTCACTGTGAAATTGAACATAAAAATATTCAATAATTATAAACCCCATCAACTTATGTACAATGATTACTCAAAAGGTACAAATAAGCCTGCTTATATATGAATATGTCTGGAAATCAGTCAATTTGCTAAAATGTTTGTGCACTAAACTATTGCCCTGAGCACTTGAATTGAAAAAAGTATGTATGTACATGTAAGAGCCGTATACATACATTGTAAGTAACAGAAAAAATGCAAAGGTCGATCTGAAAATCAAGAGGAGTAGGTCTTTTTTAGAATTAGGCCTATACATGTACAGTACGTTGTATGTGTACAGTTTGCAGGAATCATAATAATAATAAGAAGAATAGTGGCTACTTGTATAGCGCACAGGTCCACCTTTCGGTGCTCATGGCGCTTTAATTGGAATAGAAAAGTTAATGAAGACAATACAAATAGAAGTGAATATACTGGACACAAACAGATATTGAAATATTATGATGAAACAAACAAGTAGGTTTTAAGTTGGGATTTGAATGCTTCTGTTGAAGATAGCTGGCGTAATTGGGGAGGGGGCTCGTTCCACAATTTTGGGCTAATCACTGAAAAAGCCCGATCACCGATACAATGTTTAGTTCTCGGAATATGCTCAGTGTATCTGATGATGAGCGGAGATGTCTTGGAGGTTTGTACTTTGGAATTGAATTTTGCAAGTATACAGGGGAAGGACCGTACATAGCATGATGGACAAGGAGAATGATCTTGTAGACGATTCGTTTGTCAACTGGAAGCCAATGAAGTGATCGTAATATTGGTGATATGTGGTCATATTTTTTGGAGAGGGTCAGGAGTCGGGCTGCAGAATTTTGGAGTCGTTGGAGTTTCATGATGTCTTTTTGAGGAAGATTATAAAGCAATGCATTTGCAAAGTCCAAACGAGAGGAGATTAATGCATGAATCAAAATTTCTGCTGCAGATCTTGAGAGACTCTTTCTTATGAAACTTAGATTGCGCAGTTGATACCTCACACTCTGTTGTACACGTGTGATGTGACTGCGGAAAGATAATTCCTGATCAAATATGAAGCCTAAGTTTAGAGCGGTTTTTGATGGTGTAAGAGAAATATTACCAATACGGAGATGACATGACTGGTAATTATTTCTATATAGGCCTACTCCCCCTTAAAAAACCCGAAATATGTGCCATGGAGAGCAAATAACATAGAGTAATAATACATATAGGCCTATATGAAATATTTTGTTTTTGTTTCCAATGTATGAACAAAAACTGACAACTGTATTTATTTAGTTTTGTTTAATATGAAACATATTTGAGAAAACAAGAAAAAACGAGAATTCCATATGCTACACAGGACTTTCTTACAGATACTATCTAGAAGACTTGTCAAATTGATGAATTATTTGAGAGAGATGAGACTGTTACATGACAAAGGTCACACTGACTTCATGAATTTGACATGCCCCTTCTACACTGCATCATGTATCCCATAGGATGAACCAGACTCCTACATTGTAGCATGTATACAGCTATCCCATCACACACTCATCTACTTCACAGTGTCTCCTTTTGGATTGCAAGCTAAATATAGTTTGATAAAATGCTAAACACCACTTTGGGAGACCCAGTAAATGGGTCGTTTGCAAAATAAGATGAGTCGATCGGTCAGAATCATGACCTTTTACCACATAATGTTAGTCAAAATGTTACGCCTAAATATGTCCATGGTAGCAGTACAGAAAAAAATGCCTATACATGTAGATGTCGAAGGGCCTTATGAAAAAAAATAAAAAATAATGTTGTGCAAATAATTATATAAAAAAGGTGTTTTTTTACTATAAGATAGAGTGTACATGTAACCTGCATAACAATTCACCTCCATAACCATACAGAGAGGTAGAGAGAAAGGAGACGCAGCATATAGAAATGTCTTTTTAATAGGTGTTTTAGATGTAATCTCCTTGACTGACACATTGCATATCTAGGATATGAAGAGAATAACAACTCTAATATTTCCTTGATGTAATGCATGTTCCAGAGGACAAACTGCAATATGAGATGTCCATACATGCTCTACATAGCAAGTTGCTGGTAACTTGTGAGAAGGGTACCTGACACTGCAAGACAGAAACAATTCCATAAAACTGAAACAAACACTCGTCAGTCAGAGAAGTATACATTGAGTTGACATTAGAAAAAGATATGACCAGAAAGAGAATAAAAATCTATTAATTCTGCTTCAATAAGCACAACTAACTTTAAATTTACATAATTGTCAGATTGTCAAACATTTTTTTTTATTACATGGTTAAACATTGTATGGAAAGAAGTGCCATTTTGAATATCAATTTGAATACCTCTCTTGTGGATCTTGCGGGTTTGTTCACAACTACTGATTTTTTATTCACCCACAATCGTGAAAACAGATATAAAAGCATGAATATTTGAAACATGCTACCTAAATCACGTGATTGCAACTTCAATGTGAAGATGTCAAACATGATCTTTAAACTCGCATGTAAATGAAAAAAAGAAGAAATTACTGAATGGTAATACAATTGGATATAGATGTATATGTAAGCATTATAAATTATGTGTTCAGAGATTGTGTAAAGGTTTTTACATGCAAGCATCCAATAAAAAGAGCCAGTCTGTGGTATTTAAGGAGTGTTAAAGCCAATCCAATTTATAGGTCATCAGACATGTATGGTATTGACAGTGAACCTGAGTAGACTTGAAGCCCAGAGGACAACACTCTGGCCATGAAAGCAAAATATATCACCTTCCTAAACCTTCATGATTCAAATTAAATTCATCCAAATACAACTCTCTTTGAGAAAGCACGACCCATTTCATGGATTGTCCAATGGCTTGGATCATGAACACAGTTGCACATTGTGGAACGTTATTCAATTAAAACAAATTCTCAAAAACTGCCAGACCTTTAATAGATGTTACCCGAATATTTGATGGTCTATATGAAACAAGCTGGGAAAATATTAAGCTTCAAAATCAATGTTTGGTGCTTCAAACAAACAAATATGTAAAATGTAAAATGCTGCCTCCATAGGGACACACTACTGGAATTAAATTTCATATATATCTTGATAGCACATGTTTAACTTTCTCTATTGTTGCATCCTATGTTAGTTTTTCATCCATCTGAATATATTTAGGACAGACAGCTTGGTTTTAAGATTTCTTTTAACTGCATTAAACCACAATGTTTCACAATGTCAAAAGTCTTTGATTCAAGTTTACCCCAAGCCTACAACATTTTCTACAGTTTCTTTCCGCGTCTCCCTATTAAGCCGCAAGCAAATCATTTTCCATACAAAAGCACATACATGAAAAGAAAAAAAATTCAATTTTGTAAAAAAAAAAGTAGAAAGCAGCTGGTGCATAGAGCCATGCATGGAAGGTAATTTCTTTCACCCACATGCTCAGTGACTCATAACTCAAACACATATTGGATTTTGGCACTGTTCAATTGATAGCATTGGCTAGACTAAATCAACATTGCAAAGAATAGTATATTATAATTCACTTGACATTGCCCTGCCTCTATTTCTATTTCTTCTGCACAAGAGCAACGAGGTCCCCATATAGTGTCTACAATACTACTAGTATGTGCTCTGCGTACCTTTGCCAGGCACATGTCTCTTGTGTGCCATTAATAGAAGTAATTTACTAGTAATAGCACTACACATAAATCAATGAGATGCTTCAGATACCAATAATTAATTATTGTCCACAGACTTATCTGTGATAAATGTATGTAATTGATGGCCGTACGGTAGAATATATTCACAAACTTAGGTGAAATTTGTGTTTTCTTTTACTAAATTTACAACTGTATCTCTACTTCAACTACTTGGAATTAAAAAGTTTACTGGACATAAAAATAGATCATCATCTACATACAGAACAGAAAAATATTGTACTGCACTACATGTACAGTATTGTAGAAGAAGACTGTGAAAAGTTGAAATGGCGTGAAAAGCCAAAGAACATCTGATAATGTCTTTTGAAGATGTTTTTCACATGTTTTTATATCAATTTACTGTGTTTTTTTTTTTTAATTTGAGTGAAAAATTAAAGGAAAAAGTGCACATCAGGCCATTTTCAGGAGATTGGTCACTTGAGGGTAACTAATATTTTTTTACCTTGGCCTAAAGGAAACTTTTCTATTACTACTCCATATTGGTTCAGTATTAGACTAATTTTAAATGCACTGTCAATCAGTGTTTATCCATGTGAGGATGAGGTAAGAATTAATTCAAAATAAATTAGACCTTACAAAAAAATCCCCAGAAAATACGCACCATTTTCAAAGAGAAAGAAAAATCATAAATTAAAGGCACGATACAATCAACAAAACCTTTTCAAGTACACTGTACATGAATAAAATAAAAGATAAAGTACTGTATACAATGCTACAATCGTCTTGTGAAATTGAAGGATTAATTTAATAATCATTTATTTTTTAATCAAAATTTGCTCTTTTCAATTGGAAAGGGTAAATTCAATTCAATGTTGATACTTGGTAAATATGTTTAACCTGAAACAACCAGATTTGAATTTCAGTTTGTGTCACGTGCAGCATGATGCATTGTGTGAATATCAACATGTATTACTTCTGATATTGGTGAGATAAAATCCTCAAATTGACAGGTAATTAAGTAAATAGGCCCATGTGTTAAGACTGCATAGAACTGGATGGGCAAATGGCTTGAACGAATAATTCCGGTCCTGTGTTTGTACTGTGTCATACCCCAGACTTTGCTCTGTAGATTACAAGTATTCAAGTGCCATAGTAGCGTGTTAGTAATAGTATGATATGCTTATTTCTGTTGCGCACTATGACATTGCATGCAAGTACATTTGGATAAATTGGTGCTGTTCTACAGGTATTAAGCAGATATACAAACAAATTTACTCATGTTCCAATTTTGCATATCAGGTAAAAAAAATCATACCCCTCTATCATGTGGTCAAAATAGAGCTGACAAAAATATGAAAGAGGGATGAAATTGAAAAGAAAGGGAAAATCACTTCTCTTCCAATGGGTACGTTCCTTCACATTCTTAGATTGGGGAAAAGAGAATGGGGGTAATAATGACTCAATTCAATTCAACGTTGCATTCAAGACATGCTCGCCATCAACAATGGGCGAAATACCAAACCTTCAATCGATCTCTTGTCAATTGGAAAGTGACTTCCGGTTTTTGCACCTCTCATTTACATGTATGGAGGATTGCTAATAGTTTCCTTCCTCAAAACATACATTGTACATGGATGCAGAAACATTCCATGGTGTAATGATACACCCCATTCACATAGTCAAAATTTTAAAAAAATACATAATGTTATATCTACTCATTATAGATAAATAAAAAATCAAGTACATGAAAATAAATCATAAGATGCTTTAAAATAAAACAGAAATAAAAAAGGAATGAAAGAGTGAGAGTCACTGTCTATTTTGACTATAAATTGATAGCTATCTTACGCAAACTGTGTGACTATTCCCTTTAAATTCCCATCAAAGAATGAAAATTGGAAGAGACAACTGGTGCACAGATGCCAGAGAGCGTGACATGACTCAAATTTTACTCTCTATCTCAGGCCATCATACAGAGAGAAAAGCAAGGATATTATGGACGCCCTGAAGTATGATCAACAATAAGTCATGTGCAATGTGAATTTTGTGACCAGGCTGTGAAGTTAATGATTTGAGATGGAAGTTTTTGACTTGGGATGCAAAATTCTTGTCTTGTGATAATGAACTTTGTGTCCCAAATCACAAATCTTGCAACATGGTTGCAAAATTCTTCGAAGTGAACATGAACTGTCATCGATCATATTTTAGGGCTTCCATAGAAAGGAGTTGGAAGCACATGTATGCATGGTTTCATTTATCAAATTTCTCACAGTAAACTCTTTGGCCTTCAAGACTTGACAGCAACTTTCAATTGTAATAAGCAAGATCCAAAATTATGTTTAGGAGAAAAGGAGTGATACAATTTTATGATCTTACCAGAACTCTTCACTTTTTTCAAAATTCTGCTGGTTTTTTTTTTTTCAAATAGAATTTGAAGGTGTTTTTCTTAATGAACATCATCACTAGCACTCTCAGTACATACAAACTGAACATCTACTTGTTCATTCACCATTTAGAAATGAAATGGCATGAAAAAATGTCTTAAATCATTTATTTTCAGCAACAATATCAAGATGTGAAGATTGTTGGTGTTGTGCCAATGCATTGTGCACCTGCCAGAGTTTGTTTTGACCTCATTCCTCTTGTCGTAAAGCCAAAATAATCAAGGATAAACATTATTTGGCATGACATCTTGAGACTAATGAACATGTAGGTGCAATTCAATTTGTTTTCTACTAGATCAGATGATTACACTCAATTCAGTCACATGACTAGACTTAACAAGAAAACCTATCACAGTTCCTTGTGATATTTGTTATTATGAAATAAATAGCCATGAAAGCAATTTTAGCAATCAAATCAAGCCACTTGCAAGAATAAAGACCATCACACACAGTTCATGTCACTTGAATATATAGTGTATTTATAGAGCATAAAGCTTTATGATCTTTGCTCCTCTCTTTGTGCACTTTTTGACAATTTCAATACAATCAATTTCATTAGTTTTTTCTCAAATTTTTCTTTTATTTCAGTACCTATTTTTCTGATGATTTTACCTTAGGATTCATTCATTGAATCCTAGTAAGATAACTTTGACTGATATCCATTGATCTTTCATAAATAGTCCATTTGAGTTTCTCTGTCTATGTAGTGCAAATCTCTGGACATATTGACACCGATATAGACCTGAAACTACATTGTAAAACTGGTGACCCAAAATAGGCAGATGGTGTGTATAAACTCTTGTATAGATAAAACTGTGTAAGACAAGTCTTTTCATCATCACAATGATCCAAACCTATTTCCAAACTTCCCCTTCTTGAAATGACAACATAAATCATTCTCGTTCATCATTACGGACATACGAGGACATACATGTAGGTGTAGAAGAAATGCCATACCGACAGACCTCCATATCCATCAAATGTGCATGGAAATTCTTTGTGCATATATATTCATCTTTGCAGCCACTTGTGTTGTCATATAAATGTGCCCAATAGAAGTGGCATTGTATTTAAAATATTGAAAAGCAAGGCCTGTAATATGAAGAAGATACAATTAATTTTCAATTAATCATATCTTGTTAATGTTAATTGCATCTTTTATGTTACATGCACCAGATATCACAATCCTTAGGCCCCAGTCACATAGAAGCCCGGAAGCAATATGATTCAACGCGACTCTTTGTTCAGTTCACAGTTTATAGCTGCAAGCAAAAGGGTCGTGTTGAATCGTGTTGCTTCCAGAGCCCTATGTGAATGGGGTTTTAGATCATCTGCTACAATTTGACAAGATAGTTAATGATGAGTATGTATGATTCTTACCTTGTTCATGAGTATAACACAGATGTCTATGACAGCAAGTGAGTTGTGAGGAGCATTCTCTGAAGCTCTGCGGTACGTGATGTAAGCTCTCTGGTTATTAACCCCAATACGGTTGCTCACATTAGCTGGATGTCCATTGGGTGTATGGCTAACAATCTCACAGCCTGGCATCACTCTCTCTTTACCCTCATACAGGATCCTGACGGAAATCAACAACAAAATACCATTATTTATTTGTCTTTCTTTCTTTTGTGAGGACTAAGAATGGTTGGATTCATGATCAAGCAAGTTGGTAGGATGACAACAACTGACATGATGTGGTACAGTGTTTGCAGGCTGCAAACATTTCCTCAGTTGCAATGATGTGGTGGAAATGATTACACTCTTGGTTAAGCAAATTTACCTTCCTAAAAAGAATAAAAATCAATGGCATCATTGTAATATTCATGAAATAATTTGTAAATTATGCATATGATTTCCTCAGATTACAGCAGCACCAGTAATTGGTTTCACAGACTGGCATAAAAATATAAGGGACTATTTCATAAACCCATCTTAGAAACAATTAAACAAACACTCTTCTTGCTACGTCAGGATTTCTCTATGACCATGCAGCAGTGTGGTCTTTGTATAACCACTCAAAATATATAGACAGGTCTTAAAACCTTGAGGATTGAGGTGAAGTTCAAATGTGACACCAGAGTGGAGAAAGTGATACCAAACTGAAAACACCTTTTCTGCTCAAATAACAGCAACGAAAAATAGGCATTCATATCTTATTTCCCAGAGGTGTGTTCATATTCCACCAGCGTGAGGTAGTGGGGATTGTTTCAATCACACATTGTGAAAGTCATCATACCAGCAAAGATCAATAATCAAGTTTCTTATGAAGTTTGTAAGCAGATACATAGGGGTGGGGTGACAGGGGGACAAGATGAAGAAAAGGTGCATTTTGTACACAAGAACAGATGGGGTGACCGAGGGGGGCATGCTGAAGAACAAATGCAGTTTGTACACAAGAGTTGATATAGATATAAGGGTGGGTGATAGTCATGGTGAAGAACAAGTTTTACCTTTCACTTATACAAAATTCATACATGTAGACCTTCAGTGCAAGTTAGAATTCTTTGGTAACCTGCTATCACTATCAAGTTCAGAAAAATGCCATCTTTCTCAGCTTCATGGCAAGCACTGTACTTTCAACTCAATGTCCATGAGAACTAGAATCATAATGGTGAGTACACTGTATTGTATTCACGGCCTTATTACAAAATATTGGAGGGGGGGTTCGAACCGTACAACACAAATCAAAATATTTAGTTTAGAAATCATCCCAATACAGGGGATAATGGGCTTACTGTACATCTATTGTTCTGAGCATTGTAGTGATAACAGGTAGCATAATTGTCTAACTTGCACTGAATTGGAGTAAAACTGGGCAATGAGTTTAGACTTACCCAATATCCGTGAGAGCAGGTTTCTCATATCCTCTCTTGATACAGATGAATATTGATGGACTAGCAAGGCTTCCATGGTTCAGATCTGCTGGTAAACCACTTGGTGTTGTCTCTACACATGTAAACCCTTGTGGTACCTACACAAACAACAAAATCAATTGCATCGTTCATACATCAAGTAATACTTCATATACCTGTGTCAATTATGAACTAAGAACATAATCACTTTTAATATTGTTTATCAAGTGTTAAAAATTAACATTGTTGAAATCTGGCTTGTCAGAGCACAGCAAACATTATTTTTGTTGATCTGGGAACTAATCATAATTTTGGTTTCACTTTCTATTTCTGTAAAGCTTTAAGAGAGAAAATAGCTTTTTTTATGTGTTGCTATGAAATACAATGCAAGACAAAGTTGTCTTTCCAGAATTGCAGATTGCAGATAATTAACAGTGTATATTAAAGTTAAAAATTAATTTTTCATTTTCGCTCATATCATGACCATGTACAGTGTATTTCCCTCAATTCCTCATTATGCCCATAGACGTAATATGTACAATGATCTTTCAAAACGTGAAAATAACCACTCACTACATGCATGTCTGAGATTCAGTGAATTTGCTCAAATTTTTGTATGCTATAAAATATTGGCATTTACAATACCCCTGGGTCCAGTAAAATCTCTATGCATAGCCAAATGTAAAAAGAAAATAACAATGATTGAATAGGAAATTGGCCATGCACGTACATTGCGGCAATATTAATTATCTGGCTTTCTTCATCGTTCTAGCTCCCTTCCTATTCTCAATGAAAGATTTAGCTTAAAACTTTTTCCCCCACAATGAAAAAAAAAATCTAAAAAACAATAGCAAACCACAAGCAACCAAGCAGGATCCATACACCTGCTGTTAGACTTATGAGGTGTTGCTCAAAATCAACTGCAAATCAACTGCAACTTTGCAAATGGTAACGCACATTTTCATTCGCGCATGGTGCGCGCATTTTACAAGACGCGCATGAAACAATGTTTATGATTGGCGTATTACGATCAACTGCAACTTGCGATCAATTGCAACTTTTGAGCAACACCCTCTTAAGTTGACAAGGATTAGAGGTAACAATGGTCATGAACTATCCAGGATCTCATCACATGATTCTCGTATTATGGACAAAATATGAACATACATGTAGCTGTAGGAGATGCTAGTGGAAGTGTGTTCAATCATGAATGCAGCTAATACCCTACCCATCATTCACGTATTAGAACAGGGCGCTACAAACCCACTTGCCCGCATGCCCGGGGCAACAAAATTCAGCTGTCGGGCAAGTAAATGAAATCGTCATTTGCCCAAAAGGGCAAGTAGCAGTTTTATACTAGTTTTCCTCTCCATATGCAGATTGGCATTGACCATCAATTTCGGGCAAGAAAAAGNTAGAACCAATAAATGTCAACAAAATAGTGACTCATGCTCCTACAGTCAACAAGCATTATGAGAGAATCTTACAAACAGGGCATACGTGGGAGATATCATTACTTAAAGGCAAAGTGCATGAATAGGTATTGTGTTCAAACTATTGTGCGAGATACAGGGAGTGTTTGATCCAGATTGATTACGAAATCGCTCTAATATCTTTCTAGTCAATTCTAGCAATACATGTATGTAAAATTGTTAAGACTAATTCCAACTGAAATGGCGCCTCACCTTCTCTCCTTGGCTCTTGATGATAACTGCTATATCTATGATAGGAGCAAGATTCTTGGGTGGTTTCCTTGGCCCTTCACCTAAGAAGTCTTCATCCAGTGGTCTAGATGTCTCCGTCAGACCAGCCACCACAAAGTAATCAGCAACTCACTGCCCACTACCGTCCTCCATTCTCAATTTGGAATTAATCTATGTTAGCATACTGTTATCATCAACAAATGGTAGATTTCTGAAAAGAATACAAAAAAAAAATAGAAATCAGGCATAAATTAATTGGGAGTCTGGTAAAACATCCTAATTGTTCATTCATGAGTTGAGCGATTCCATTGAGCGGACATAGAGAGAATTTTCAATATTTTGACAAAAATGAATTATTGAAAAATCTGTTGAAAATCATCGGTTGACCATAATGCGAACAGGAGGGGTAGGGTGATTTGGACATCAATGTCATTAATATCCACCATGCGGTTGCATGCGTGCAGTGACTTCTATGAACCGAATCTGGATCTAAATTTGAATCACCTCTCTAGTGCGAATGCTGGCTGAATAACATCGATGCTCAGATCAAGATCCAAATCGCTTTGAATTCGTAGTGCAAACGCCCCCAATATGTTGGTACCAAGAACTTCTCCACAATCAAAGTCTTTATCTGTTCTGGTACATGTTGTAATTTAAACTGAGTGGGTAGAGGTTTGCCATGCTCAATATAAAGAAGTCATCAGACCATGATTCCCTTTTGTAGAAAAAGACAGAAAAATGGTTACCAATTTCCTCAATAACATCCATATAATCCAAATTTATGCAGATGTAGACTTTGTAGGTAAATATCTTTATTTCACGTCTGGAATATTGTCTCAAATGTCAAATCTGTTAACCCTAAAGCATACACACATACAGTAGACAGTGTATGCTAAACACTGAATCATCCATGTACATGGTGATCACTTCAGTTTCAATGAATGCTATCATGTATCCGAAGTCTAATCCTCTTTAGGAAGAAGTAGTGCCTCAGATTTTTACTTTGTGAGCTTCAGTAAAATTATAGTTTTTTGTCAATAATATTTTAGTTCACACCTTGTTTGATTAGAATTGAAAAAGAAATGGCATGTATTTATCACAAATAAAACATTGTCACTGTTGCCAGCACACTGCCTCATACACAAAATCAATGGGAATTCAAATTGACCGCAATTCAAATTGACCAAGTATGAATCAGAAACACATCTCGCTTTCATTGCCATGATCTAGGGGGTAGGGTCATTAGCAAATCAATGGCATTGGCCATTAGTAGACATCTGTTGGTGACATTCATAAAACTGGAAGAATACTTTAATACAAGAATCAATCTATCCATGTCATACATTGATGTACATTTACCTTAATTTCGGAATTTCATACTTTTTTCATTATTATGCCCATAATTGATCCTTTCAAATTGTGCCCATCCTTAAATAACTGACATGATGCAGTACCGGTACATGTACATTACAAGGAGAAAGAAGAGCCTATAAAGGAAACCATACAATACACTTAAACTGTAGGCTACATTTCAGACGCAGATATGGACAGAAATTAAGACAGCAGTGTTCCAACATGTCCCACAAAAATCTTTTACAAATTGGCTTTGATGAGACATGTTGGGATATAATTAACTTTCTTTCTGTAGATATGGTATAAACAATATTCAGAATGAGTCTATGATATATCAAACATTTATGTGTAGGCCTACATGGGTGAGACAACTTGTGATAATAACTCAAGTTGGCACAAGGCTATCAAAACGTAGCCTACATCGTAAATTAAGCGCTGAAAGAATAAAGAACATAAAAATGAAACCTATACAATTTATTACTCCATGCCAGCAACTGGCTTTTGAAGCTAGAATATAATTATTCAAATAAGCAAAGAATAGATCTTAAAGTTTTCATTCATATAAGAGTTTTATTTTTTTGTGAAGAGGCAATATTGGTATCGCTTATAAAATCAGACAGAGTGCAATCTCACAGCTATTTGATTATTTTCTTTACAAACCCACATATTTTTCTGGATTTTGTTTAAAGTAGAACAAACTTGATATTAAATACCCTAAAACTTGGTATCATTGTGGACTTTGGGGCCTAATTCAGCATTCTATACCATGTTTTTCACTATGGAGAGAAATTTGTACGCAATAAACCACTAATTAGTCATTTAATAATCACCCCCTGGATGACATGCGCAGAACGTTTGTGAACTTACGCTACTGCGCAACTACGTCATCAAGTAGCGTTGTAAATTGACTGCAGAATATATAAACGTGCGCTCGATGTAGTTTCTGAATGAAATCGATGTAGTTTCTGAATCAAATCTGGGATGAATTTATGTTATTCTTTGTTTTTCACTTATTTTATCTGCATTAATGTATATCCTTTTGTTATTCTTTGTTTTGCATTTATTCGATCCTCATTTTTGTCTATCCTGCCATCATTCTTTGTTTATCGTTTATTATATCCTTTTGTAATTCTTTGTTTTTCGTTTATTTTATCCGCATTTTCTGTCTCTCCTTATGTTATCCTTTGTTTGTAAGATATTCTATCGTCATTTTCTGTCTAAGCTATGTTAATCTTTGTTTATCGCTTATTCTATCTTTATTTTCTGTCCATCCTTATTATATTCTTTGTTTTTCAATTATTCTATCATCATTTTATGTTCATTCTTATGTTATTCTTTGTTTATCGTTTATTTTATCTTTATTTTCTGTCTATCCTTATGTTATTCTTTGTTTTCACTTATTTTATCATCATTTTCCGTTTATTCCTATGTAATTATTTGTTTATTGCTTATTCTTTCCCCATTTTCCGTCTATCCTTTTGTTATTTTTAGTTTTTTGTTGATTCTGTCCGGATTAATGTCTATCCTTTTGTTATCCTTTGTTTTTCATTTATTCTATCCTCATTTTCTGTCTATCCTGTTATTATTCTTTGTTTATCGTTTATTCTTTCCTCATTTTCCATCTATCCTTTTGATATTCTTTGTTTTTCATATGTTCTATCCTCATTTTCTGTCTATCCTTATGTTATTTTTTGTTTATCGCTTATTCTATCTTCATTTTCCGTATATCATTTTGTTATCCGTTGTTTTTCACTTATTCTATCACCATTTTCTGTTTATTCTTATGTTATTCTTTGTTTATTGCTTATTCTATCTTTATTTTCTATTTATCCTTATGCTATTCCTTGTTTTTCACTTATTATATCATCATTTTCTGTTTATTCCTATGTTATTCTTTGTTTATTGCTTATTCTATCCTCATTTTCCGTCTATTCTTTTGTTATTCTTTGTTTTTCGTTTATTCTATCCGCATTAATGATTATCCTTTTGTTATCCTTTGCTTTTCGTTTATTCTTTCCTAATTTTCTGTCCGTCCTTTTGATATTCTCTGTTTTCATATGTTCAATGTTCTATCCTCATTTTCTGTCTATCCTTATGCAATTCTTTGTTTATCGCTTATTCTATCTTCATTTTCCGTCTTTCATTTTGTTATTCTTTGTTTTTCGTTTATTCTATCTTCATTAATGTATATCCTTTTTGTTATCCTTTGTGTTTCATTTAATCTATCCTCATGTTCTGTCTATCCTGCTATTATTCTTTGTTTATCGTTTATTCTTTCCTCATTTCCCGTTTATCCTTTTGTTATTTTTCGTTTTTCGTTCATTCTATCCACATTAATGTCTGTCCTTTTGTTATCCTTTGTTTTTCATTTATTCTATCCTCGTATTGTTTCTTTGACAAATTAGATTGAAATAGTCTAAATATCTCAGTTTAAAAAAGGTGGATTTTAGTGTACAAGCGTACATAAAACAACTGGTCAAATCGATGGAAGCTATATCATGACGTCAGAAGCAAATGGGTGCACTCGCTCTAGGAAACGACCCCACGCAATGAACTACGTGGGGGGTTAATCAGAAAATTTCATTTTTCTGACTTTAATGATATTTTTATGAACGGAAATGAATCCCAAAGTGTTACATACACCTCCAGGACCTTACTCATATATAATTAGCCTTTATTAATGATCCCAAGTGTATTCCACTTTAAGACTGGATTGGACCAGACAATTCTTGTTTTGATTAAAAGTACAATCAGACCAATACAAATCAGTACAAAATTCATTTCTGTGTTTCTTGCTCCATGTACCTGAGGCATGATACGGTGTAGCTAAGTTCTGTCTCATCCACTAGCATGTGCGCTGCCATGCAATGATAGAGCCCAATAATGATACTGGGCACTCAGTGAATATAGCAGACAGAAAACACACATATCCTCCTACATGCCAGACCCCACCATCACATGTACCATGAATTACACTTCCATTGCTGCACAGTATTTTATAGGTCACGAAAGGCTTGCAATGCATTGTGGTATTGATCATTTTTGCCGCACAGTTCAATTGAATAAAAACCTGGCTCCAAGTTTTCCTTTCAAAGAAGGGTCTGCAAAAACCATGCACTTCACAAGGTCATATTGCATTGGCTTGTTTGCAAAACATTATCAGAGAACCTGTGGGTAAGGTTATGGCATATGGGTCACGCATACAGCACTGTCTGTGAATAGTAAATGTATTGATTAGGCCAAATGGTACAAGGTATGGTCCCATGCCACTGCATGATGAATGTAGGATGGACATACATGTACAATCAGCTTGTAAACAATACTGTACACCCTTTACAAGTAATGTACAGCATTTGAAGGCATCAATTGCTTTTTTCAAATTACTGTATGAACTGAATTTAAAAAAAAGTGATACCTAGAAATATAAATGCTACATCATTGTGTATAATAGAAAAGCAGTATTATGTCACAATATAAGGTGTTCAAAAACTAAGACTTTTTCTAATATTCAACAATTTTCCACACTTTTTAATTTCAGGTCTACGCGATAACCATCATTACATGTATAACACATATATCCTAACATTTACATCATTATTACGATCAACTCAATGAATGATTGAAGAATATTGCTATTTTGTTCCAAATAAGAGACGTCCCTACCACCAAAAATTAATGGATTAACTCAAAACTCTGTTTAAATTTGGGAGGCTGTGATATATGATTCACCGAACCTGAAGTTGCTGTTCCAAGACTGAGAGGAAAAATAATTAAACGGTTACTCCAGGCCAAAAATAACTTGGTTTGATTAAAAGCGCAAAAATTAGACGAACATATCAAAAAAAGTTTGAGCAAAATCGGACAATAAATAAGAAAGTTATGAATTTTTGAAGGGTTTTTAAAAATAATTTAAATAGTTA
>BQKZ01000021.1:104664-114893 GCA_036244855.1 Temnopleurus reevesii
GAGAGAGGAAGATCAGTCAAGGATAGGTCTGTTCAGCTCTGATAATGTTAATTAAAGAGTGCCCCAATATGTACATTTTCATTGCGATAAGTGGGATGGGGCTACATTATTACACATGGACTACTATAAAAGCATATGAATTTCATTATCAGACTATCATTTTGCTGCTTGGATAGATTATTGTGCACTTAATATGGACATCATAATGAGTGGTCTGTGTAAATTTTAGCATTTTGATATTTTTCTAAATTAGACCAATAGATATTGGTTGTATGGTCCAAAATAGCCATCAACCTTGTTATCTGTAATGATGCACATTGTCACACATCATGACTTTATTATTCAAGAAATAATCAAATCAAGCTGTCTGACCTAAGATTTACAGTACTGTATGATATATGCAAATTTACAAAAGACAACAACGAAAGCAAAAAGAGGAAGGTATACAGGCACTCTCAAGATATCTACTGTATGACAATTGAATAAAGTGTACCACTATCGCACAGTATGCCTAGGCTAAATTATATGTACTTGGTCATAGTTTTTATTTTTCCTTTTTTTTTAGCACTAAATGTTGATTTTGAAGACTTAGAATGTAATATTTTCACAGCTTAGTTTATGTACATTGTACACACCATTAACCATTAACCACCTCCAGGTATGCATGTAAAATATTACATGTACACTGTACCTCCATTCATAGGCAAAATTAGTATAAAATTGCACAAAAATGGTCATGTACATGTAATCAACAAAAAATAATAGATATTTTTATATTCTTACAACTGAACAAATCATATCCAGTATATCTTCCAACTTTACAGATCTTTGTAAAGTTGTAAGAATCTATTATTTTCTTGTTGATTACATGTACATGTAACGCACAGTTTTCTTATGCCAAGAGTCTATTATGCAAAAATTATGCAAAAATTTAATTAAAAAAGATTCAGTATTTTGAATAGTACAAAACTTACATGTAATGACCTCATGGATTGTTCATAGGATATGGTTTTGAGCGTATTGCCCAAAGCAAATTCAGCTTCTCTGAGTTGTACATGTGTGTATCTCTTTGAAAACTGCTTTTCACCAAGATTCAAGATAAACATGCTTGCACTTTATAACACTTGAATAATGAATGCCTCAAGCCAAGTCAACTTTGATGTTGTTGCTTGTTTCTGNATGCAAATTTACGAAAGACAACAACGAAAGCAAAAAGAGGAAGGTATACAGGCACTCTCAAGATATCTACTGTATGACAATTGAATAAAGTGTACCACTATCGCACAGTATGCCTAGGCTAAATTATATGTACTTGGTCATAGTCTTTATTTTTCCTTTTTTTAGCACTAAATGTTGATTTTGAAGACTTAGAATGTAATATTTTCACAGCTTAGTTTATGTACATTGTACACACCATTAACCATTAACCACCTCCAGGTATGCATGTAAAATGTTACATGTACCTCCATTCATAGGCAAAATTAGTATAAAATTGCACAAAAATAGTCATGTACATGTAATCAACAAAAAATAATACATGTAGATATTTTTATATTCTTACAACTGAACAAATCATATCCAGTATATCTTCCAACTTTACAGATCTTTGTAAAGTTGTTAGAATATAAGAATATCTATTATTTTCTTGTTGATTACACGTACATGTAACGCACAGTTTTCTTATGCCAAGAGTCTATTATGCAAAAATTATGCAAAAATTTAATTAAAAAAGATTCAGTATTTTGAATAGTACAAAACTTACATGTAATGACCTCATGGATTGTTCATAGGAGATGGTTTTGAGCGTATTACTCAAAGCAAATTCAGCTTCTCTGAGTTGTACCTCTTTGAAAACTGCTTTTCACCAAGATTCAAGATAAACATGCTTGCACTTTATAACACTTGAATAATGAATGCCTCAAGCCAAGTCAACTTTGATGTTGTTGCTTGTTTCTGGTGCTTCAAAAAGAGGTCTGATTAGCACTCTCTTCACAATGTCCATCAAAAGTGGTCTCATTAGAAGCACACTCTTGACACTATTAAACCCAATGCAACCCTGTGACACACACAAATGCTCCATACATGTAGCAATTTGGATTTTATATGGAGTGTCCATAAGGCGTTATTGAACAATGCAAAATAAAAGCAGGTTTAAATGTACAAGTATGTGACTTGTTTGATATCTTTCAAACTGAGAGTATCTGAAAGTATGGCAGAAAACGATGAGCATTTACAATAAAATAAGAACAAAATAGGTCAGTGCTCAGAAAGCAAGTTGCTTAAGGCGAGCAAAATGATCAAACTCTTACCGCCGAAGCTCCTGGCAAAACTTGATTCAAGCATGATACATTCCCATAGAAGCTTTTGATAAATTAAGCCTTATAAATTTGCTCATACCATAAAAATTTCATGACCAGTGAACATGTACAGGTACAGGTGATTCCAGTTTTGGCAAAAGGTTTAGAATAATTTTAAAAAATAAGAGAGGGAATAGGACGAAAGTCAAGGTAATGATTGAAAACATCTGTTCACTTATCAATTCAAGGCAGAAAGTTTGAGAATGAATATAGTAGATGTTCCTGGAAACAGGCCCCTCTCTGGAAGGCAGATAGTACGCCTGATTACAGGTGTAATAAGATGTGACCACTGTCAGCCAAGCCATGCAAACACCTATCTTACAGTACGAACATCAAGTAAAACTGCATACATAAACCGTACAGGTCTACACTAATGTACCTGTCATGATTCTTTGCTCACATTTATCAAATAGATTTTCAGTAAAAATCAAAACAGCTTCATAATCCCAGCTTGAACTTGACTTGTATATCATTTTACAGGGGCACTGCTCACATCGGATATAAAGGGAAACCTACCCCTGGGATTGTCATGTTATTATTGAATGAGGAAAAATCAGATGAACAAACTGAAAATTTGAGCAAAATCAGATAATATGTTCAAATGCATGAATTTTCAAATTCTCTATTGCGATCCCTGCCACTGAAGGGCATCCTTGCGATCGGCAACCTTAGAGAATCCTTGACATCATTATCATACAAAATTTAAGATTTTCTTCCTTTTTTTCAGAAAAGTCAACAAAATTGTAGGCTTTTCGCTGAATCTTTCTCTATTATGTATGCATTGTTTTTAAGAATCTTGCTGAACGCTTATTGTAAAGTTGTCATTCATCAAAATTCAAAATTTCAAAATTCTTTTAACACAAAGTGAACGAGGAGCTGTCCCAAATTATGTTACAGATTCAGCTAAATTTGCCAACCACACAGGTCCCCATAAGCAGCAGGGATTTTGATAACATTGAGAATTAAATGGGCCATTCCACAGCAAGTGGTCCTGAACCCCAAAAAATAAAATTGGCCTATAAGTGCTCAAATACATGTATGTCTTTTTTCGAAGATAACTTCCCATAGAATCGTGTTTTTACACAGTTTTTGTAATATCCTTCTCGAAACATGAAAATCTGTGTTTCAAAGTATACAGTGTGCAGGGGACGAAAAATCCTGGAAATTCAAAGAAACAATGGCAACACCATATTNTTGGATCCCTAATGGCTTCTCTGTCTTGTGAGCTTGGATCCCTAATGGATGTGGTTCTGTGATACGTCCATCAGGAGGCCATTAACAATCATCATGTCATCATCACATTCAAACCTAAAGCACTGCTGACAGATACTCTTCAACAATTTGTTAAATACCTTTCCAATAAAAAGTATTCATGTGTACTCAGTGGTAGTTTTTATCCCAAATGCATGTATTAATGCCTAAAACTTTAGCCTCTGATGTAAATGCTTTATTCCTCTTTGAAACCATCCAAGAATGGAGCTGCATGCCAAAGGAAGAAAATGAAAAGCACTAACCTAATCCCATTCCAATTAATGTTCATGTTCCATAAATGAAGCAAATACAAACAGAAATTCATTCACATTACATGTAAGTTTTCAATTTGTCGCGATTGTAGAAATATAATACAATTCAGAGAGAGCATTACATTCTGGGGAAAATTATACATTTTGATGGGAAAAATCACAATAGCTTGATATTAAGACCTACATGTACATGTAATGCTTGTTTTTCATTGTACATGTTATCTGCCTGAAGGGAAAGCAAATCAAATCTTACCATTGGTCATATATTGTTAGCTACAATGCATGGACAGGCCTAAATTCTAGATTTCAAGCAGCTTCAAAACAACTTTACAGGAATCAATAATAAAATGGAGCATTAATAAACATAAAGAAATGACAATTCAAATAAATACATGTAACTCACCTAAATTGACAATGCGACACAGGTACTGCACCGGATAACAAAAGACAACTCAATTCAGACAATTGATGACAAACAGGTTTGTATATCATGTAGAATAAAAATGATCTCAGGTTTTCCTCATCCTATACGACCAAAGAGTTTGACACTTCATCTGTATGTAAAAATGAGACAAGGAAGCAAAATACAATGATTTATAAACTATGAGCTAATCTTTGGGAAGTAGAGGATACAACCTGGCTATAAATCTTGGCCTTGGAAGTGGTATAGTGCAAGGATGAAGACACTTCATTGCATGTAAATATGCTGTCTGGTGTGTTTATTTCTACACTGTCATGATTTTGACCTGCATCATAATAGGAAATGTGTGTTTTGTTTGTTTGTTTTTTATAATGTCCTTGGCCTTCGTTTTCAATGTCTTTTCAATGTGGGGCTTTAAAGGGGAACTTCACCCTATTGCTGATGTCTAGTCTCTATCTAAAGAACAAGAAGATGAACGAATTGTGAAAATTTGAGCAAAAACAGAAAATCCGTACTAGTTCAAAAGTTATAGATACTAAAACTTTGCATTTCCCCCAATTATGGGCATCCTTGAATAAGCAACTTTAGCATAATCCGTGATATCATACACTATGAAGAACTCCTCCTTAGCTTTGTACACGTGTATAAAGTAAAAATGGATCGATGTCCTATTTTCATTGAGGAATTACAACCATTCTTTCTGGACTGCTTTCAGAATTAATATCACCATATCAAACTTGAATAAGAAAGAGAGTAGAACTTTGTCTACTCTTCTACAAAAAGAACAAAGTGTCAAATTCGATTATACAGAATGGAGAATTTGCCATGTTGGCAGCCATTTTGTATCTGTAGCTTGCCAAACCAATTGCTCAGAACACATCCTTTTCAAATTCGATAGTAAGCACAAATTTGATATGCACAGAGTAAACTGTAGCTGCACTAAGAAAGCAAGCACAATAGTTCATTGTTACATACAACTTTCAGTTCGTCATATTCTTCTGGAAGTGTTGTCAAGATAGGGTTAGTATTCTGCAAATCTGTTACAATTTAACCAGGCATTTTCACGTATATTCCACACTTGTTAATAATGAAACAATGATTTTTATTGGCATGCTCCAATCAACAAGAATGTGCAATTGATCACAACTTTCTAGCAACATCTCCAAAGATTATCTGATCTGATTTAGATGCAAAAACCGTATAGCTGCCTTAGAACCTGCCTGAAATCCCTTCCAATCAGCCTCAACTACATGTTGTAAGATAGAAATAAGACCTTGCAATCCACTAAACTCCCTTCCCAAAAGTGAAAATTTAATTTGAAGAATCATTAGAATACTGGATTCATACACAGTGCTCAGAAAGTATTACAGGTCACTTCACAGGACTACATTTAGGAGGGAAGCTGTGCGTTCACAAATTCTTTTTTAACACAAAAAATGCAATTTCCATAGATACAGTAGATAAAGGTGTGCAATTGATTTTTTTTATTTTTTACATATGTTGATTATTCAAACTTTTGTTAAAGTAGTCATACAGATTGAGACAACACTTTATGCACACAAAACATGTACTTGTAAACTTGCAATGAAGTGAATTCAGACAATATTCTTCAGATATCACGTCCTACAAGGATACATGGACATGTACATTCTGATAACATGTAAGTGTGCATGTATAGATCTATATTGCCAAGACCACTGTGAAAAGATTCTGTATCAAACAACAAACTAGTACCAGCACATGTGCGTACCAGTATACATTGATGTGTGAATGTAAACAGTAATTTACATGTATAGCCTGGTGACAACGCTGTGATGCAGACAACATCTCTATCAACTTGAGTTGATGGTGGTCTACATGTTCTCCATTACAAGTATTTTAAGAGCCCAGTGAACTTCAAATTTCTTCACGTTTCTAGCAAACGAACAGTCCCCTCTCAGCAACAATACTTGGAACCCAGTTTAAATAAAACATATTTGGTACCATGTCGCGCAAGCCTCAAGAAAACTTTCAGGTTCTCACAAACAACCTTTGCATATCTAGAGAATGCAAAAAAAATATAAATATTTTTAAGCCAGTTTATTACTTAATTTAATACCATTTGGAAAGAAATAGACCATCTGGCTAGTTTACAACACCTGCCCCTCAAGAGTTCAACAAACTGACCTCACTATTTCCATGGACACTTCAAAACATGATAAGAATCTTGATAGTTTGTACAAGAGCTGCCCAATGGTTATTATCTGTGTATTTATTTAATTATCGCATGACGCAGAAGATAACTGATAGTTAGACATACACCTACCTAGGTGAGTCTTCAAACATTGCTGAGAATCAAAATATAATTCAGCTGATTCAGTCAGAGTTTTCTTCACAAAACCTTTAATCGAAACAGGAATCACCTGAAATTCAAAAGTCCATAGGTCCTGTATATTTCAATATCATATCACTTGGCTTCTCTGCACATACACTTCCCTGTACACATAGCTTTTTAGAAAAAATGAAGTGTAGTCTGTATAATATATCAAATGGCAAAATATGGATTATTTTAGACAAACACAGTCCCAAATCACCATGTATATACAGTGTATCAAATGTAAGAGTAAACATGTACACTTCAATTTCTTGGTATTATACTGCCAATTCATAATCGAACATGTAAGCATATAATGCATTTGTGCAGACTTGTCCAACTAAAAATGGGTAATGTTTGCTTGTACCAGCTGGTATATTAACCACAACCAAACAGAGCCCACCCCTCATGGACAAAGGATTGCTTCCCTTGATTCCTTCCACCCCATGTTAACAACAAAACAAATGTTGACCGGCCTACATAAAGTTGTAAAAATGCAGGCACAAGAAACAACAATACAATTAAAAATACAAGAAGAAATTATTGGCCTTGCACAAAGCGAAGCAACCAAGGTGAGGCCCTTTTTCCGACCCCCCCCCCCCAAAAAAAAAAAATGTTGAGGTGCCCTCTATCAAACAACCCTCTGAAAGAGACCCGACCTGAACCTTTTTGTTTTTTGGGGGGGGGGGGGGGGGGGTCACCAACATTGAAAAATCAGTATAAAATTATCTCCAAACATGTGAAATATGATATGAAAATAAATTTTCAGATGCTCTTTGGATTTTCATCCCCTGATAAGTCATATTTTCCTCATGCATTGTTTAAATTGTGGTCAGAAAATAAAAATAAAAATTAATAAAAATCTTTTTTCTGACTGCCCGCTTCTTTTTTATGGCACTGGAGGGAATCCTACAATTCTTCTTGGGGGGGGGGGGGGCTTGAGGGAATCACTGCTGTGCCAAAGCCATATTTCAAATGGAAAATCACCATCATTCTTACAAATATGCTTGCAGAATTGATGTGGCTATCTAGTATTAAATTCAAATGAAAAACCTAAATTTTGTCTATTTATCTAAAAAAAAAAGATAAATATCACATTTTGTGTACCTTTTGTGAATGGGGAGTTCTCCATGATGACATCATTTGTGTACATGAATTCTACCAGAGTTGCTGCCCAAGGTTGCATATCAGAGGTTTACATGTAAACGGGAAATTGAAATTAAAAATTCATAACTTTTCGATAGATTTTTGGATTTTGCTCAAATTTTCTGTTTCTTTATCAGCAACACATCATGTTTGGGGGGGGGGGGCATTTCACATTTATCCATTTCATCATTTGAAGCTACCTCTACAATGCTCTGCCACGTTTAACAAAGCCTCTGGATGCTTTGTTCACAATAGGAGACAGCTTTTATCGACAATGTTAAGTCAAGAATTAAGAGTATGGTAATTGTGAGTAGGATTCTATTGTACTCATTGATCCCTCAGTATCTCCATGGTCCAGAGACACTGTGGACAAAGAGTAAACCATGTGTGGGTGCAAACAATACATCAAGCTTTGTGTCTTCTTCCACTATCTTTTCATGTCTTTTCACACTCAAAGATGTGGGAGTTTACAGCAGTTCATAGAAGTGAGTGATTTCTTGTTGACTGGACCCTTTGAGATGAATAATGATACTGTACATACACACCTATCAATAGTGGGGTAACAATGGACAAACTTTAAGGAACTAAGGAGATCAGAAAGAATAATCAAACTGCCCCCAAATCAACCCCACTTCAGTATGGATACTTTCCTATGTCATGTGCATGTACAGTACATGCAGACTAGTAAAAGGGTATCTCGGCCTGTAAAAAAATATAATTCTTAACAAAATAAAATTAACAAAAATAACTTTATCCGACATGATATGGATAACTCTAACTACATACTAGATCGATGCACAGAGCCAAGTTAGGCTCTTTGCATGGCTTTTTAATGAATGCAAGTTTTTGGTGTACATGGCCCTATTGCTCCCATGTAGAATGCTCCCATGTAGGTCTCAATGTAGAATTTGATGGGAGAGGCCGACTCAGAATGATATTTAGTCCTGATTAAAATCAATCTTTAATTAGACTAGATTGTTTACTAGTAGCAGGACATGCCTCTCGGCAATATGTGTTTAATAGTGCCATTCAAATTTCATCACATAAACAGAATATTTTCATATGCCGAAAGACAGAACTGCAAACGTTGATGAAGGCATTTCAAGATCCAAGCAGACTTTAGCTGCTACAGTACAGCTGTAGTACATACAGTACAGTGTATGTACAAAATCACCTGGTGCAATGTAAAGTCAATAGCTGAGACCCCCCCCCCCCCCACCCCCGTAAGTCTTGAAAATCTTCCTGAGTGAGTGCATTCTTTAGAGGAAAAAAAAGCTATCTGAACAGATTTTTTTTTTTTTGGGGGGGGGGGGTAGAATGCGTATAAAATGCCTCTATTCTTTGATAAATGAAGAGCCCTTACAATAAACTGGTTTTAGGTTTAGAGAATTCCTTTTAAGCACAAGAAATAAATGCAATACATGATTCTGACAACTGTTGCAGGAATGCTCAACCTTTTTCATTCAAATCATTGCGTAAAATTCTGTTTTGATGCCTGTACCACACTGCCATGCAAATAATTCTCATGTAGTTTTGACAGCCCTGTCAACATGTATGTTGGACATTGTGCACATTTGCTCGATACATGACAAGCATACATGTATCTACATTGCCTGTATAACAGCGTAATCAAGCTACAATCTATATAAAGTGAACATAGAACTATAACGTAACCCTCACACATACAATGTCAGCAACATGAGGCCATTCATTTACATGTCGATCAACAATTGTGTATTGGTACATTGTACACATCACAACGCCATGAAGAGCACTCTATTGATTTAGAAATCAATTGATGACTCATCACGAAGGTCATGTGACTAACGTGATCTACTCCACTAAAAAATACTTGTATTCACTGTGTTCAAGTTACTCTAGCATACCTATTCAACAATATATATTTTCTTGTAAATCCTCTAGTGAAGTGTCTGTAGGAATTCAATGCATATTCCTTCACACAGTATGTAAAATGGAGATTATTTGGATGAGTTCAGTTCACAAGCAAAATAGATACATACATAAAGTACACATCTTTAAACATACACTGGTGACAGGAATGTTAAATACATTTAGATTTGCATGTTGTACCCAACCACATAATTTATAAAACTATGTGCCCGTATTCCGATAGCGAGGTTTAACTTAATAACCCAGGTCTAAGCCATTAGACCCGGGCTATTCAAAAGTTAAACCAATGGTCTAAATCACAATGACTTCGACCTGGGTTAAGTTAAAACCTCGCTATCGGAATACGGGCCTGTATGTGTAAACATATTTTTACTAGCATGTGAATTTGTTGCTATTAAGACAGCAATTAAACGGTTACTCCACGCCAAAAATAACTTGCTTTGATTAAAAGCGGAAAAATTAGGTGAACATATCAAAAAAAGTTTGAGTAAAATTGGACAATGAATAAAGAAGTTACA
>BQKZ01000021.1:124017-137961 GCA_036244855.1 Temnopleurus reevesii
TTAGATGGAAGCAATTTTATGGTAAATCTTGTTCAAAACGGGGCCTGCGAATTAATATGACACAATTTGTTGACAATTCTCGCCATTTTCCAGCATGGAGCGATGCGATCGTTTCGTCAATCGAATTTCGATATCGCGATATATCCATTTGAAGCCTGAAATATCTATCGTGCCAAGATTTAAAAAAATAATTTTGTATTTTAGGAGATATATTGTGCTAAGTACCACGATCCAAAAATGCTCTAGAAAAAGGATACGAATTAATGTGACCCCATCATATTACAAAGTCCATGGAGATTCAATGAATCCACCATCGCTGACTATTATGAACGCAAGTCTATGGAAGGGTGGACTATTTCACCAGAATGCTGCTTACTTTAATCTAATCAAATGAAAAGCACAACAGTTACATTTGAATAAATGTAATAAAATCCTTAAATAACAAATTTATTTCATGCACATTTCCCTGACCCTATCCCTGTCACAAAAAAAAATGACGTCTTCAAACTGTCATGTCGACTGGCACTGTGGCAGACTGGATGTTTCTCTAACTTTTATTTTATTTTTAAGCTAACTTACTCACCGGAATTCAAAATGAAATTCTCAACTGACTCAGGGAGCATGAAATATGGCTCTCAATAATTCATTAAAAATCCACTCTTCAGTAACAAATGTGAGATAACGTGCAGGAAGAACATGGTTTACTGTACCCAGATCCAAACAGTTGTAGCGTTTTAACGTTTGCTACACGCCCATGCCCAGACGTCCGACGGGTCGATCGCGCCGCGCCGTTGATACGGTACTCGACTCGTGCAGAAAAACATACAGAAATCGGAAATCAGCGTTTGGACTCATATGACTTTGACCAAAAGATGGCGCTCAACCCATATCAACTTCATCCTTCGAAAAAAATATTGTTCAAATTGCATACGGTAGTCCATCATCCCCATAAACATACTCATAATGAAATTGTTCAAATTAGCATATAAGATCCATTTTCGATAAACATTATCAAGATTTAGTCATAAGATTGTATCTACAAGATAGATTTACAAAGAAAAGAAGATTGATTAAAAAAAACCAAGGTTTGTATGGCTACAAATCTTACAACAAAAACAAAAAGCAAATGATATTCATTCCATATCTTACATCATGATCAACTTGAAGAAAATACAAAATGAAATATCCTAATAAAAGATACAACCCCATTTATACACATCAAACGCTCACCCAACATGCACCCACGCAAAAACCCACATCCGAACAAAAAACATACACACACACATTCTCTCTCTCTCCCTTGCTACCCCTTCCGTTCCGTCTCTTCTTTCTGCTCTTGTTACACACACACTCACACACACACACACACACACACACACACTCTCTCTGTCTCTCTCTCCCTTGATACCCTTCCATTCCGTCTCTTCTTTCTTCTCTTGTTACACACACACACACACTCTCTCTCCCTTTATACCCTTCCGTTCCATCTCTTCTTTCTTCTCTTGTCACACACACACACACACTCTCTCTCTCTCCCTTGCTACCCTTCCTTTCCATCTCTTATTTCTTCTCTTGTCACACACACACACACACACACTCTCTCTCGCTCCCTTGCTACCCTTTCCGTTCCATCTCTTCCTTCTTCTCTTGTCACACACACACACACACACATTCGCTCTCTCTCCCTTGCTACCCTTCCTTTCCATCTCTTCTTTCTTCTCTTGTCTCACACACACACACACACTCTCTCTCTCTCTCTCCCTTGCTGCCCCTTCCGTTCCGTCTCTTCTTTCTTCTCTTGTCACACACACACACATTCTCCCGTGCTACCCATCCCTTTCAACCAGTTCTTACTCGACCCACACGCACACTTACATTTTCTTTTTCCCTCTTTACACCTCTCATCCCGCTTCTTCTTTCTCCTCCTGCATGCCACACACACACACACCGCCCTATATATCTCCATCATTGCCATACTCCTTTTTTTCACAACACGATATAATCTATATCCGAAAAATTAAGTCGAACGCAAATTCAATGCTTTTTATGTAATGCTATTCAAATTGAAACCAGCTTGTTATTGATGTGTCCACACAGTTCAATACACGGCGTACAGCTCTATCATCCATGTCCCACTTTAATTTGTGTAAATAGTTCATATCGCGTTCACCTCTTGATTCACATACACACACACACTCTCTCTCTCTCTCTCTCCCTTGCTACCCCTCTCAATTTGTTTCTTCCTTCTCCTCTTGCCACACACACATTTTCACTCCTTCCCGTACTACCGCCCCCCTTCCATCAAAAATCTTTTTAACCCTTTTCCATATGCGCACAAACACACACACACACACTCTCTCTCTCTCCCTTGCTACCCATCTCTTTTTCCCACACACACTCTATATCTCTCTGTCCACCCCTCCAACTGTTTTTTCACATCTTGCCACCCATACAGACACAAATTCTCTCCCCCCCCCTCCTTCCTTCTACTCTTTCCATTCCATCTCTTCTTTCTCCTCTTGCCACACACACACACACACACACACACACACACGCTACCCTTCCAATCCGTTTCTTCTTTTTCTTTCTGTCACACATATAGACACATACACACACACACATTCTCTACTTCTACCCTTTCCATTCCGTTTCTTCTTTTTCTCTTGCTACACACACATACACACACACACACACACTCTCTCTCTCTCTCTTTCTTTCTCTATCCCTCTCTCTCTCTGTCAATTCAATTTGCACATTCACTCGATGAACATATTGCGGGGTTAGTGATACAAAGGCGAAACTTCAATTTGGCCATTTGGAGAAAAATGCCTTCAAAGCTATTGATCCTAATTGCTCAGCCTGAATGTATGAAACTAATATCTGAAAGAACAATTTGGATTCATATGATTAGAAATATTTGCCGTTATTGTGTTTGCGTTAGAAGGGTCTCATCAACACCACTTGATACCAAAATCACATTTTCAGCCAAAATGAAGTTACAGTACACCTTTGTATCACCTCAACCTCATCATAACCTCATGGATTAACAATATGGTCATCACTTTCTGGCAATCAAATGCATGCTGAAAAAGAAGATTCAAGGCATGGAACACGTTTCAATCCAATTGCCCATCTACATGGACTACACAAGATTTATAAAGAAGCATTCTGATAATATAAATTTATTCATATGAAACATCAACTAAATAAAAGTGTTACTGGTCCTTTTGGTCAAGGTAAAATATATCTGATTAATTTACTGATTGTGCCTTTCTATTAGTTTTGTGATCCAGTTCACCAGAAAATGCAAGCATATCAATAGAGAAACATTTGATAAACAATATCAATTACAACTGATATTTTTTTATCTCCTGTAATATCTCCATCTGTTTGTTAACTAGAAGGCACACCAAATTTCATGAAAAAGATTGCTTATGTTGCAAGAAGAAAACATAAATACTAAAATAAATACTAAATGAGCTTTCAACAGTCTGTCCAGAAGAACTTCTTATTAAAACAGCTCATTGAATAAATTTTTTTTTTAAAAGCCTTTAGAAATCTGACCATACAGAAAAAAAAAAATACTAAAATAAATACTAAATGAGCTTTCAACAGTCTGTCCAGAAGAACTTCTTATTAAAACAGCTCATTGAATAATTTTTTTTTTTAAAGCCTTTAGAAATCTGACCATACAGTATCTACAAACTGTATGACATTTGCTTAATACCAGTCAGTATATCTAGTAAAACAACTTTTATTTCATAAAATTACAGCCAGTACTGGAGCATGGCATGTTTGAGGTGTACTTGCCTCACTCAATATTCCCCTATTTTGGCTTCAATGATCATTTAATTCTACATTGTATTTTGTTTCTTATATATACTCCATTGATTTGTTCAGTCATTGTTTATGTCTCAATTTTCCCTTTTTAGTTCACAGATTTGGAAAAAGGAACAAAAGCAATCAAATTGATTTCGTAAAGGATTATAATTGATATTCATATTGAGTCTATTTCAGTTCCGACAGTACAATCATGCCATACATGTACAAGTAACTTTGACACAAAAAAGTGTCATATATTTTGACTGGCAAGACTAATTTTTATGCTCATTTGTCTGATTTAGAAGTACTCTTTAGGAATGTAGGTACAGTCTAACCTCATTATAATGAGGTCGTTGGGACCAGAGAAATTACCTCTTTATATTGAAACCTTATTATATCAGGGCCAAAATACAATGAAATACAAAGAGATGGGACCAGGACAATTATCTTGTTACAGTGAAACCTCTTTATACCGAAGTGCTTGGGATCATGAAAATTACCTTGTTATATCAGGTTCCTCAGTATCAGGGTACAAGAACAAAGAACTATAAAGAGCTGGGACCAATAAAATCACCTTGTTATAACAGGTATCTCGCTCTATCCGACCACTTTATAACGAGGTTCCACTGTATAACGAAAGCTTGTTATATAAGTGCTCTTTATAAAGAGGTTTGACTGTAGTAAAATTATTGCCAGTTTGCAGGGGACACTCTCTATGGAGTATTTTAACCATGGTCTAGGCCAGAAGTATTTTGTTTTGACTGGAAGCAGAAAAATCAGACAATCAGATCAAAAAAGTTGGAAGTAAATTCAACAATGAATGAGAAAGTTATGAATATTTCAATGATATAACTTAACAGTTATTTTTATGCACATTGACAAATTGTGGTCATGTATGTTATACACTTCTCTGCAATTAGTTTATCATATCTTATGTTCTAACAAAAATTACAACATTGAAACACAAAAAGTTTTTCAATAAATACAGGGGTGCAGATGTATTTATTGATTAAACCTTTTGCATTGTTAAGAAATATGGATTCATGGGTTTACAAACATTTTATGGACAATAAGTTAAAATAATATAACAATTTAGAGGGGAAGACATATATCGTGACACATGACCAAAATTACAAATTTGCATGAAAATCATTGCTGAGATATAAAATTAACATAATTATAATGTTCTTGTTTATTACTCTATTTTCTTTAAATTTTGTTGATCTGTTCATCTGACGAAATTTTGACAGCGAGGTTCAACTTACATGAAACTCAGGTCTAATTCATTGTATCTCTTTTGTAATAGCAAGGGTCTAAATAACAATGAATTACACCTGGATTAAGTTATCCTTCATCACACATGACAAAAATTTGCCAATTTGAATAAAAATCACTATTCAGTTATATTATTGAAATATTCATAGCTTCCTTATTTATTGTCCAATTTACTTTAAACTTTTTTTTAACTGTTTGTCTGATTTTTCCGTCTGTAATCAAAGCAAGATTTTTCCGACCTAGACCCAGCCTTTAAGCTATTTCTGAGTAGATTTTATTTAAACAAACCTATGAACATTTTCCAATTTGCTAAATTGCAAACTGCATTGTGGTGATAAATTTACTGCAGCCCACAAAGTAGATATATATCGTGATCGGAACTCTCCCAAAACTAATCGATACGTTTAATGTTAATTTCTTTTTACAGACTCAATTGATCATCTTCATGTAAATTGAACTATTGAAACATCAAATCAAAGATTCAAATTAGCAACCGACCACTTTGATGTATTAGTTGAAAAAAAATAAACAATTAATAAATGATTTTGGCTGCCTCATTTTACTGGACTTCATGAAAATTAGTGACTCACATTTGGCAAACATCTATAGAAATGCATGTTCGTAGATATCACTAGATCATTCTCCCTTTCACCTATCAAAGTGGTTGGGATAGACCATATATTGAAGTACTGGTCACAAGGACATCTCAATTGTCCTGAATGGATGTGTGACCTTCAAACGGTTCCCTCATAGCTCTGTACAGAGGCTCATATCTGTCCTACTTCAGGGTTCCCATACAAGTTTCAAAACAGAATTCTGGAACATTTCCATGACGTACTCCTGTTTTCCATGACTTCCTTTCTGGCACGGTTTCCAAAATCACACACATTTCAATGATGAAAAATCAGTCAAAGTCACGAGCAATCCATGACTTTTCCATGACATCCCATGAACACAAAATTTTCTCCTGATTTTCCATGATCTTCCCTGACTGTGGGCAACCTGATGAACTACTTTGAGGCTGAGTTCATCATCAGAGTACATTGAGAAACATGACTTCATTCTTTGAATTTCCATTCTTGTCTGCACATTGGACAGAGCTGATGAACTTGTTGTGAGTTGAGCCATTTCAGTATACAATGCATGTGGAATACATGTGAGCATTGACCCCATACTGTAGGTGCGGAATGAAATGAAAAATGATTTCTACATAAATTATCTGAAAAGCACTCATCTAGATTCACACAATGATCAACTATGTGGTTATTTCATTCAAAATATTATCAATCAATACATTATAAACAATATTCATGCAAAATAAATAATAATCATTTGGTTTGACAAAACATATCAATTAGAATGAAATTAATACCAAAGCATTTAACTGGATTTGTTGCAAATTTCCTGTGATTCATATTAAGGATTATGTTACCTAGAGGGCAATCATCACCAGGCATCTTACAGTCAGGGCAGCATCCATCAAACGCTGTTCTACAGATACCACAGTTATCATCATTTGCTACCCATCTCCATGTTGCAACAGCGGTCCAACTACAGTCAAAGAGATGGGCAAAATAATCAAGTACCTGTACATGTATTGTCATGTTTTTTCTAAATTTGATTTTACCTCAACATAGTTACAAGAAACAAACACTGTTGCATATTGATCCCTGTGAACCTGGAGAGGGAATATAACACCAATATTAGTCAAGACTACCTTAACCATAATCGGCCTAAGATTTTTGGGGCTATGCTACTTCTAAGGGGGGGGGGGGCTGATTCCACCCCTCCCCCATCAAGATCTAAGCTGTCAAACGCTCAATCTTCACAAAAATTGGCATGGTACTCAACCAGAATGCATGGTTACTTTTTCTTCCAAACAATTGTTGAAAGAATCAATAATAATAATACTAGATGCAATTTATAAAGTGCATGTATCCACTCTGCTGAGTGCTCAAGGCACTTTGCATTACCCTGGCTTTAGCCCGACGTACACCAGCGCACATGGAATTTCAAGGAATAAATAATAATAAATAAATTAATCATCACCAATTAAGCTAATTTCTGTTTGGAACTATTTCTTTAATCATTCTCTGTTTTCATAATATTTTACTTAAAACACAATTTGCATCGACTTTGAATATAAATATGCATGGCATAAAAACAACACGTGAAGCCCCAAAAATTTGGTCTAAAAAATTGTAGGATACTTCAAAGTTAAAAGCCAAGAACTGACGACAATGGTTTTCACGTTTAGCTTTCAGGAGATATTTCCCCAGCATGATTATGGTAATTGCTTGCTGTTGTTGATACTACAACTACAAGTAACATGTTCAAGGAACACATAATAGATAATGTCTTTAATAAGTCTTGTTTTCTATTTAAAAAATGATAATTGAAAGAAGAGAGGCGATGGAGATACATTTATAAGACTCTACACTATAACTCTGCTATTAATGGTTTGACTGAAAACAGGCCTATAGATACATAAGAAGTAACAAGAGAATGAAACTTATACAAGTGTATGCATATACTCCTTCCTTGTATTTTTTTTTAAATCCAATTCTGGGCATTCATGCCATCTTAAAGGCTCAACATATATTCTGGACTCATCTTATAAAATGAAAAAGGATAAAAATTAAATGTTTGGCCAGGATGCTCTGGTTTCCTGTTCTCTCTCCCCCCCCCCCCTCTCTCTCTCTCTCTCTCTCTCTCTCTAATTTTCTTTTTGTGTGTGTGTGTGTGAGTGTGCAGCACTACTTAAGTGTGTGTTACAAAAAGTAGCCTTTCCTTCCAACAACATGTGCCTTGAGCATGATGTTTGGGAAAAGCAAAACAACATCATTTCTTTCATGACAAAGTTTTGATCTCTGGAGTTCACCATAATTGCTTTATTGACTTACCCTTTATCCATGAAATGACCACGGTAGCAAAACGGCAGTGTATGGTTGGTTTAAGGATGATAAAAGGGAGAAAATGTAAAGAAAATAAAAAGAATAGATTTAAAGACACCAATACCAATCTGACTTTCAGTATTCCAAAATACTGAACTCATGGCATCTACACACCTCAAAAAACAATTTGGAAATTTGATAGGAACTTTAATTTGACAATATTGAATCATATCACTGAAAATAATGTAAGACGATGACACCTACATGTAATTTGTTTTCAGAAATTATGCCATTCTCTGAATAATTCCCTTTGAAATGTCCAAAGATAGCTGCAAAATCTGTAATTGATAACTGTAATCCCATCGTTGAACTGTGAATTTCGATGGATTGAAATTTATTTTAAATAGATTATTTTGTGGGCAGAGATGTTGACTATTACAATTGATTACATTCTAAAGATTTCACTTGAAGGGAAACCAAGCCTTGGATTTATCGTGCTTTCATTGAATGAAAAAAAATCAGATGAACAAAATTTGAGCAAATCGGACAACCCATTCCAAAGATATTAAGTCACAGAGATATGACAATCCCTACCGCTAATGGGGATCCGTGCGATCGTTAGATTTGACGGAATCTGTGACGTCATGTCGGACAACTCTTAATTCATTTTGTACATAGAATATATATTCAAAAACCGAATAATGTAAAATACAAAATTTCACATTTTCTCTTTTTTTTGTGGAAAAGTCAACAAAATGCCAATTTTCGGTTAGGGTATAGCATTTATGTATTGATTCTGCATATATTTTGAGAAGATTCATGTTGCAACCACTCCAAATTTTACATTAATAGATTTTTGAATTTTCTATGTACAAAGTGAATGAGGAGTTGCCCGACACAACGTAATGTAGATTCCGTCGGTTCTTGCCGATCGCACGGATCCCCATGAGCAGCAGTGATTGTCAAATCTCTGTGAATTTGAAAATTCATAACTTTTAAAAAGGTTGTCTGATTTTGCTAAAATTTTCAGGTTGTTCATCTAATTTTTCTTCATTCAATGAAAGCACGATGGTTCCAGGGGTTGGAGAGGGAAAAGATTTTCTTCATTCATTGATTCATTCATTCTTAGGGTATAGCATTAATTTTACATTCATTCTTCCTGCTCTTGCATCAGGGCAATTCCACATGAGCGGTAAGAGAGTCATATATCATTTTGAGCTTCATTTCTGTCTGTTATAGCTCAGTGACAGACTCTCCGGAACCAGTAAAGCTTTTAAAATGTTGTATAAAATAGGGAAGATATGGGAAGTAAGAAACGATTATATTGTACACATGGATAGCTCCATGGTATATAGAATGTCGGCAATGTATTATTACATCAGAGATTTTGCCCGTTTTGGTCATTAAACAGTCCATAAAATTTCAAACTATGCTACATACTTCACACATTTCAAGCAATTTATCAACAACATACTGTCTGCCAGCAAAAGTAGAGACACTTAAAAAAAAATATTTCCAGATTTTCCCACATGGAATTGCCTATCAGTTTTATTCACGCAAATCCATCGTTTCACTACTTCAGTAAATCAATTACAGACCATTGAACCTTTCAAACGAAATTACTCAGCAGTGAAAAAACAACTTGAAACAAACAAGTTATATTACGTTAAATAATTGAACATTCTTTTCAGTTCAATGACTCGATATGAAAATATATTTTCCTGATTTGGGATACATCCATAAGTGGTGTACACTCAAATTTGCAATTTTTTAGCAGTTTAGATTGACAGCCCCTGAAATCAAAATAAATTCATATAAATAACATGAGAACATTGTACAAAACAGCATATCATCTAGGTATCAGTACCCAGCCTTGCAGGTTCTGGCCACAAAGCCTTGTAATTTTGTCTACATGTAGCTGTACACATACTTCATACCTGTAAGCGCATGTATGATGGAAGTTAGTCTATAAAGGCCCGCACCTTATTTCTGAGCGAATATAAAACCATAAAAACTATCCTTTAATTACAAAATCTGGTATCACTCGAAGGAGAATATTCTGAAGATTATCTGGAAATAAAAATGAGCAGAAAAAGGCACCACAAATATCTACAAGGAACAGTTTCCGACATCGTCTTGCAAACTGCCGTAGTTTTCGGAACACATTTAAAGACACGCACTGCTCTTTGCCGAACAAATAAAGGACAATTATCAACTTTTATTGCTGTATCTTTTACTTACTAATGTCACATAAATTATATACATTAATGTGAAATAGCATAAAATCATTTGTAAAAACCTACGATTTTTTGCCCGATTCTTAGATACATGAGCAAGAAATTATCGTCGCAAAAGCTTCCTTAGTCCCATGCATAGACAAGTCACAGAGTTTGACCAGCGCGTATTTGGCCATAAACACAACGCGCATTTTAGATGCGTGCTTTTTTATTACGCCTTTATATGAGCGGACCATACAGTGTACGGTTAAACCCAATATCTATCAAGGCTCAAATTACAAGGCAAGAGAGCAGCTACTCCATGCCTGATGGCGCTCATCTCCGTGAATATACAGTTGAGCACTTCAATGAATTATGCACATTGATGAAAATCATAGAATTTTGGCAACATAATATTAGAACAAACTTGAAATTCTGTTTTGAATCTAGAACTTCACTTAAAGGAGAATTAACCTCAGATGATAATATACACCAATAAGAAAGGTGTCACATATCTCTACTAATTGGACTGGATCAAACTATACAATGTATTCAGAAAAGCGTAAAATTCCCGATATTTCAGAACAGGTTTTCGTCTGCTACCACATTACAAGGGGGCTGCCATTTTGTTCAGAACAGATATTTCGACGGGATCCATAGATATCATTGTCAATGGCAAGGGAAATATTCATCAAACTTTAAAATAGTTCAATCTTTGACAAATAAAATAATGTTATGTTGGAAAAAAAATGCGTGATAGGTGTCCAATATTTTAGTAAGGCTTATAATAAACAATTCAGTTTTCAAATCATCTGTTTATACTAAAGAAATTTGCTTTTAGTGGGCTTGCCTGGCATAACAGAATTTCCTTTATTCAGCAAGCCTTCCAGGTATTGTATTCTTTTGTTTGAATACAGGTGAAAGCGTAACGTTTTGCCAATGACTCTATTTTAAACAAATGCATGACTTTAAAAGGCCAACCTGTACTGCAGATATTTCTTTTTCTCCTGGTCTTCATCTTATTGTATAACGCTATAGAAAGTCATATACAATGGTTTACACAGCCAACCGATAAAACAGATTCCTTTCTTTCATTTGTTTTGTTACGAAGAGGCTTCATTTCACACACCATGTCCTACGTCATTACTCCATGTTATACGTCATGTTTGCCAAGAAATAAAAAAATTCAATGCACAAAAATGACATCGTAAGGAACATTGGATCCGTGTTAAATAATAAAAATATATGTCCACATATATATCATATTTTTACTCAATTGTTGAATTCTTTTATATCCTATCAAAAAAAGTTTTGATTTGGGGGAAACATACTTTCTCGTACCAAAAAGAAAAATGGCAGCCCCCCAGCGAATGCTAGCAGACGATAACTTGGCTCAGAAAATAGTGATATAACTCTAAATTCGATACTGATATATTGAATCGCATAGTCCAATCATTAGATACATATTATAACTTTTGAAATAAGTAGATTTATTTTTTGAGTGTAATTCCCCAGGAGTACACCAGGCCAGAAAAATTTTGCTTTGATTCAAAGTGAAAAAATAGACAAAGAGAAAAAAATTAAAATCAGATATAATAAATGAAAAAATTACATTTGAAAGACAATAAAAAAAAATTCAAAGGTTGCATCTTTAGCGTATTGGCAACTTTAGGTCAGGTAATATTATGACATGGTGGCCGCGAAAGGCGCGATTATTCGCCACTTCTCTAAAAAAAAAAATAGCATAATAATGATGTTTTATTTCCATTTGCAAGTCATTGATACAGAAACGATCCCTCTTTCTTAAAGAATTCATCTAGTTGGATATAAACTGATGCATATACTTCATAGAAAAGAGGAAACCAAATTTTACAAATAAATTTGATTGAGCAGGGAATACATTTGAAGGGGAGTGAGAGTGATTGCTCTCCTAAAGCTCCCCTTAAATGCTTTTTGGGGAGTGATATATTGAGCCCCTTGTATCCCCAATTTTACATGAAGACCCAATTTAGCTCCCCTAAAACTCTCCTTGAGAGCATCTAGGAGAGCTATCTGTAGCTCCCCTGCAAATTCTTAAATTCAGTCCCTGTTGAGGTATTTTGTGTTGAAGTTAAGCTTTCAAACTTTCAGCAACATTACTGTTTGTGTTGACCACCTTTAATTTCGATAAATGAATACTTTCATTAATGAATGATAAATGCCTTAATTTCCAAATTTAGTAAGTAAGTTTTCTCACTATAAATTTACAATGTCAAACCATTCTATAAAACAAAGCAAAGAAGTAGGCCTATTGAAAAATAATTACTAACAATATAAATATTGAACAAAAGCAATACAACTTTATGGTGCTGTCACATTAATTCGCCCATCATATTAATTCGTACATCATATGAATTTCTACAAAATCGATGAAATATTACAAATCTGACATCACCATCGTGAAGAGGGTTGTTTATTTGCCTAAACTGGAAATTTTCTTAGCAAAAGGACAAAAAACAATGAAAATATTGCCAAAAGATCAACAGATTTGCTTGCATTTGCAGAAAAACACTGGTCTTGCGACACTGATCTGAATCCTTCCGATTTTCAGACAATTATCATCAAATTTGTAAGTTAGCAGTCATACCATTCGATTCCTTGATATTTCATGGTCAAACTAGTGTAAATTTTTCATCTTAGATGGAAGAAGTTTTACGGTAAATCTTGTGCATAACAAGCTCTACAAACTAATATGACACAGTTTGTTGACAAAGTTCTCCATTTTCAAGCGTGGAGCGATGCGATCGTTTCGTCAATCGATATCACAATAGCTCCGTGATTCCTTTGTGAATTGATTTTATTTTTAGAAATATTTGAAGCCTAAAATATCTAGTTTCATTTCGTGCCAAGATTTTAGAAAATAATTTTGTGTTTTAAGAGATATATATACTTTGCTAAGTACCACGATCTAAAAATGCTCTAGAAAAACTATACGAATTAGTGTGACCCCATCATACAAATTCCAAGGAATAATTTTACTTATCAAATAGCAGTTTTAGATGTTTTAATTTCACGATAATGCCATAGGCATAATATAAATGATTACAAATGTGTTTAATGGTAAGTAATCACTTTCTTTGTAGAAAAAAAACAAAACAACGTTTTCTTTCTTAAAACTAAAGTAAAGGCCTCGGCGGAGTTCGCCAAGGCCAAGGCTTGGAGCTCCACGAGGAGCTCCGGGGTGGTCAATCACATCCCTCCATCTGCAGCCCAACTCTACCCAAGGGAACCTCCTTCTACAACCATCCGCCACGCTCTGATTGTGAAAGCACAACTTCTCACATCAACGTATCTGACGCAAGCAATCCCGGTTTTTCACGTTAAAGAAGTCCTCATCGCGCACTTGCCCAACTATAGTATACAGTACATCGGCGACGAAATAATGGAGCACTTTGTCCGGTCCTGTACCACTGCCAGCCTATCCCAACAGCGCAATGACTTTGCTGGCAAAGTGAAAACTGAAAGAATGCCTGGCGGAGCATCCACCACAACTGCAACTCTACAACCTTAATGACACACTGCAGTTCACCTGTGCTACCCTAATAGTAATACTGAACTATCAATGTCTCCCGTCTGATGCTCATCATCATGAAAGCCTGCTTCTCCTATCCCTTTTCTATCTGTTCAAAATTGATGCCCACCGTACCGACCTTATTCAACGAGACTAAACCTTTGAGACTGCCGATCGCGACACTGTA
>BQKZ01000021.1:166944-180144 GCA_036244855.1 Temnopleurus reevesii
GGGGGGGGGGGGAGGGGTGAGAGCTTATGTTTTATATTCTGCTTTAGTAGCAGAATGTTGTGCTTTAACTGTTCATGTTCATAGCCATGCCGTCTTCTTAAACCAGGTAAAAGTGGTTTTGAATTCCTTGTTCTATTCAAACCTGAATATACATTCTTGTAGCCATTTGTCTTAGGGTCCCATTTAGAATGAAAATATCACATGCTTTCATGCTGAATTTGAAAGAAAACAATATTCATATGAGTTAGAATAAAGCTGATTTGTGGATGAGTCTTGCAACAAGGGCTTATTTTTCAATTGGACTAATTATGTTTGTATCAGCTGTGGGTAGTGTACATACTATAAACGCAGCTGTCAACAATTATATTCAAGCCCTCCTTTCATTGATGATATGGCATCCTGATTTATGCATCTGTGCTATAGAGACATTTATATCCAAATTGTTCTTTAATACCTTGTGATGAATTTGTTCATTCCCTGACAGAAATGTAGTAATGTTACAAAATAATCATCATTTTATGTGAATACTTCAAGGATACCATTCTACAAGAGAATTTAAAATGTTTTTTTTTCTGTTGATCATTCAAGTATATGTGTTGTCTTTATTTGAATTCTATGGTATGCACCGCACCTCTAATTCCAAAGGGTTGATAGTCTTTGGTTTTCTGAAAATTCAAACTCACTGTGCTCAATAATAAAGGATCTGCTTAAACATATAGATTAGTTTTGTGAGAGATGGCATTCCAGATGTTTGATTACTTTGTGAGCTGCAGTAAATATTTATGCATAATACAGTTTTTCATAACAAATTAGAGTATGTTCAAAGTTTGAATGAAATCAACCCAGAAATAGCTAATCATTAGAAAACAGAAATGATGCTAATATTGTTTCTTCACTCACACATCACCCCACATACAAAAAAAAAAAATAATAATAATAATTGAATTTACATAGCGCTTTTTCCAGAGGATACAAAGCGCTGCTTAAAAATACATACATTCAGCTACATTAGGAATTATAAAGATGGGTTTTGAGGTGAATTGGAATGAATTGAATGAAAATGAATTGGAATTCACAATCCACACACTTACCACCGAGAACTTGATTCATCTCTCCTCAGCTCTGCTGGCTGCTAGCGGTCTGTAAAGAATAATGGTTGGATCACATTTTCAAACTAGAATATGTTCAATATTCCAAATATAGTATAATTTGTTTATCATTCCAAAGGTTTAATTCCAATTTATGAATCTTATTTGATTTTCAGACATGAAACATTCAGAAAAAATGAAAAATTTCATTATCAGGTTGTTTTTAATGGTCTTAGTAAAGAGAAATCCTTTTCCTAAAATTGTGTCTTATCACTATAAATATATAATTTTCAGGAAAAAATTGACAATAGTTATTTTAATGCTATTCGATTTCATACAAAAGATTTGATTAATTTGTGAACCATGTTGATCAACTGCTTCTAATTCCTTTTATGTATAGATTACTTGTATGTCTTTTCCTACCTTTGGTTGAAGGGGTTTGGGATACAAAGCCTGTGGGTTATGAAATTCTGCTTTTTGTAATCAGAATACTGTGGGCTTGGAAACATCTGTATTAAGGGCGTAATGATTATTAGTAATTGATAATCTTTCATTTGATCATTTTGGTCTGTCTGGAATAGCAAACCCTCAAAATAATGAACTTCTGGATTGATGAATCTCTTGACTTACTCACTTTCATTGATTGCATATCTACAGTGAAAAGAGAAAACATATGATCTTTCTTCACATTTGTTCTGCCCTTTGAATCACCCCTGTGGTGATCAGATGTACAGGTACTTTCAGGAATAATGTCATTAAAAACTTGAATAGAAGATAAATATGCATGGAAGTAGAAGTATTACAGTGTAAAATTCCTCAAGTGGTGTAAATTTTCCACACCAAGAAATTCATCCACACCTTGCTACTTTCAACCCAGGTGAAATAAATGGAAACTTGGTTCTAAGAAATTTATTGGTTGAAAGGTAGGAATAGTTGTATCCTTTAGCACAGCTAATAACGACTGTATTCTGTGTTAAGGGATTACTCATTAGAAAGTGATACAGTATAAACCACTATCGAGATGGAAATCATGTTATTATTATCATTATTTTTAAAAAATACATTGGTCTTTCTTCCACCATGACCTTAGATCATGAATATTGAATTATTTCATGTGATATTCAAATCCAAGTTCAAGCTGCAATTGATATATGAGAGGAACATCTCAATAGATAGCTCTTGATAGACTATACACAGGGTATGCTGGCATATGCTTCTGTGTCTGTGTCATAGGAAGGTAGTGGATGGATCCTCATTGACACCAGCCCTGGCCATTATGGCGCCCAGGACACACAGGCTGTTAAAGCAGTTGTAGGAGTACCTGGGACCCTTGAGGCACTCGTTCATTCTTGACCCCATGGGCGAATGTGTGTCATACATCCTGTATAGTGTATGCTTCAAAGCCCCTCTCATTATGCCAGCGGCAATATTACATCCAATAACCAACACAAAGAAATTGGTTTCATAGAGGAAATGGTTGCTGATTTAGAGGCATTGGATATGGCTTCTCGTCCGCATGGTATTGGTATGGATATAATGTATGCATATCTTGATGGGGCATGTTTCTAATACAAGCAACTAATCTTATTTAACTTGGGAAATGCTTGTGAATGAAACCATTGTTGGTGGAATTCCTTGTGCTATATCCACCACAAAGCAAGGTTGTTTATTTGTGGGAATATGTTATGGTTTTAATTTTATTTCCAAGCAGAAGATAACTATTATTTAAGATGTGGGTAATTTGAGATTTGAAGGAAAGATACCTCAGAATGTCCAAGGGCAAAATTGCCATTGTTATTTCATGCTAATTGGATGCAGGATATACAAAGGTAGAATGTTATGTAAAAAGGTCTTGATTCCAGAGACTATCTGCAGGGAGTAGAGGCAGTGAAGTGATTTGACTCTCATTAGGGGTACATTTGTTAGACCCATCACCCTACAGGGTCATGAACCATTTGAATCACCACACCTGACCCCTTGTCACACACACAGTCACACACACAGTCACACAAATGCACACAAATAGTGTGGCCAATTTGAGGAAGAGCTATAGGTCTTGAAAATAACAACACCCCCCCCCCTCCTTATCATAATGAACAGATTACAGGAAGTGGGGATATTATTTTTGAAAAGTTATTTGTAGATTTTACATGATTTCCCTGCTTCCCTAGTCACATAATCAATAGATGAAAGTATTCTTGGTATAGTTTGCTGCTTTTATGCAGCAATATTGCATTTCATATCTTGAAAATCCTAAAATCATGTAGGGGATGTTGTTCAAAAGTTGCAATTTATCGCAAATCAACTATAAATCAGTTGCAATTGTAACACACATTTTCATTTGTGTCTAACAAAATGCGCATGAAACAATGATTTTGATTGAAATGTTCCGATCAGCTACAACTTGCGATCAATTGCAAGTTTTGAACAACACCCCACGTAGACTATGAAATCAATTGGAAAAAAGTTCGAACAAATGTCAAAGTGAAACAACTGAATGATGTAAGCTATAATGCAACTTAGAATTCAGTCACAAGATAATGTCAAGCATCATGATGTACACCCTTGTCCTCTTAAGCGATATTTCACTGTTCAATCATGGCCGTATTTAATTGAAAGGTGTTTACAGAATTCTCATCCACACAAACTCCAAGAAGGAGATCAGCCCAGTAAAATGGAAAGCATAATCTTCACAGAAAGGTACTATTCCAACTCACCCCTGAGCGAGTGATACATATATGCAAATGAATATGAAGCAACTTTTCTCTTGTCTAATGCCTTGTCTGACTTGCCCATACTGGAGGACCGTAGCCCCTTTTAAAATGGCTCTGAAAATTCAATTTAATACAGTATTTGCACTCTTTCTTTGAAGGTACAATTAAGCCATTTATAATACTTGATCGATAACCAATTTGTGATCAAGTATTTAAAACAAAGCTAAGAAGCAGCATGCTCTTGTAATATTCTTTAGACCTTTTGAACAAGAGAAGGTGTAGAATATGAAAATCAAATATATAAGGAAAGAAAATTGTAATTGTTTAATATTTTTTTATTCTCTGATTTGACTTGCAGAGTAAATAGAAACAACCTCCTTTTTTACACCAAGGAGATATCATTAGTGAACAATCATCTGGAGAATTACACATTGTGCATGCAATGGGACTAATATTCAGGGATATGCAGACTGATTTCTATTTTCCCAAAGGCAACACTTGTATCATGCTGGTATCTAATGCTTTACACCTTTTTCATGTCTGTGCATCAAAGGTGGGAAGGGAGTAGTGCAGTCAATTCATTCAGAAGGACTTTTAGAATATGGAGTTATTTGGAAGAAGATAATTAACTAATATCCATGAATCATAGGGGACAGGATCATTGAAAGTTACCAAGTGTAGATTATTTGATAAAAGTGTAGTTAGATATATTAAAGTGTTGCTGTTGATATTTGCAGTTATGCAGAATATACTGTAAAAGTTAAGAGATCACATTAAAAAGAAAGGAATCATTTATAAGATGACCTTTATAATAGATTAATTATAGTTCCATGACCACTCACTTGGCCCGAATGAGAATATTCATGCAACCTGAAACCAAAACAGATAGCAAAAAAATTTGTCTTGAGGTATTTGGGTCGTTAGACCGTTTGTCTGTATGATATGTTTAATAACCAATTCCATCATTCAAATTTTACAGAAATGAAAAATTGGCACACAGGCATATTTTGCAAGGATTTTTTAAAGACAAACTTATGCTTGTGATGACAGGTAAATGAATGATTCATTTGATAACTACTAGAAATAAGTGAGAAGCATATTTTGGAGACATCCCAAATCTATCAATTATTACAATTGTCTGATATTATTGTCAACTACTCTCAAATTTAGATGCTTATGTATTTTTCTGGCTGACTACTGCATAAAGATATTAATGAAAGGAGAATTATTTAGAAGTTAAACTATTTTCTCAACTATAAGAATCTAAATGTGAAATGTTGGGTAATAAACAACAGAAAGAAAAATATTGATCTGATGGCTATTAACCTGGAAACAACAGTGATATCCTATTTTATGGAACAAATATCTTGCTACATTTATATTACACACGACCAAAGGCAAAGCCTATCTCCTACACCAAAATGTCTGATGGCTTTGTTATATGTTGAAAGTTGTCAACTGAAATTGAAACTGGATGATGCATAGCTTGATTTGTTGTGTAGAGTTATTATTAGGGAAGAATAAAATAGATGCTATTCAGATGGGTGCTGCGGTTATCTGCCCTCAACTCTTGTTTGGTGCGGAACAGCAGTCGGCAAATTCTTTAAAAGCAGAAAATTACAAAAAGCTATTGGCATTGATTCTCCTCTCTTGTTGTAACCTGGGGATGAACTCTCAAATTCCAGGGGTTCAATTTATTCCATGCTATTTTTATCCAAGAAATGCAAGGGCCAATATGAATGTGGTTATCTCTCCGGAGCTAATCTCACCATCTTTTATGCATGCTGCAATATGGTATAATGTGCATATGGCTATTAAAATCTTCAAATTTGTGACTTGCTGTTGAAAAGTAAATTGAAAATTGCCATGTTATATGTATCGAGACAAATACCAGCTGCCTTTTGGAAATCATGTGAGTGAAACTTGCAGAGGGAAAATATAAAATCCTCTTCATTATATGTGTTTAAAAACAGTATTCCATGTCCTTTTGAAATTGTTGTTTGAAACAAGGAGTGTTAGGAGAGATTTGCACCCCAGCATGCGCTTTCTCTCCCTCTCACTATGCATTCAATGTGGTACACATAACAAATGGCAAATACTTTATAGTTTGGGGCTATTTTTCAGACAAAATTTTTCAGTCAAAATTTTTCAGTGACTTTGTGCTATCAATCTTCTGATGACTTTTCTTTTGTAAGTCTTCTTATTCATATGCTCATTCATACATAGGAAGGGTTAGGCATAGTTCTGTATATTCAAATGTATTTTGATTACTTCGTCCATTAAATGATGAGAATGATTGTAGCCTTAGTAGTTCAGCATTTCATCCCTCTATCAGGTTTGGTCTTGGTTTGAATTCCAACCAGCCAGTTCCAGGTAGTTGGATAGCTGATTATCAAAAGATTAAATATCATTAGATCAATAATTTGTTTAGATTACCTTTGTTGTATATCCTATAATCACAATATCTTCAAATCGTTGAACAAATGAGGAACAAGAATGATGAGAAAGTATCTATAAAACTCCAATCTGTTCGATTGTGCGAAATGCAAACTACTGTTCACCCAAATAAAAGGTCATTATAAAATAATTGACAAACGTCCAAAATGCAAAATGGAGAGTAATTTTCAAATTTTATTGAATTGAATTGAATTGAATTGAATTTATTTCCTTTTTCATATACATAATTTGTGATAAGCGCGTTATAAATGCTGTAAATTATTATTATTATTGTTATAATCAATTCAACATAACATGACACGTGATATTTTGCATATCACTCCCTTGTAAGTCATATATTCCACCCTTTTCATCAAGTGATTCTATTTATTAAAAAAAATGCTTGGGCCAACTATTTATTTTTTGCTTATTTTTTTATTTTTTTTCTTTTAATATTGATCTATTCCTTTTTTTTGGGGGGGGGGGGGGGTGGGGTGGCTTACCAGGAACAGCAAATATTAATGAAACACTTAAATGTATTTTTTTAATGAATTATAGCAAGCCTGCAATTATAGAACTCTTAACTTTCCTGTTCCTATTGAAAATTCAGGCATAACATTGATTATTTAAAAATTTCTTTCAACTTGGTCTTAGCTTTCAATATTAATACTGATCTTTATCAAAATGAAAGTAAAGACTGAATTATGGCAAATTAAACTCAATCTTAGACAAAGCAATTGTCAAATGGGCCCAGGTTCAAGATCTTAATGATTTAAGTAGATGTCAAAAGCCATAATATATTCTGAGGTTGACTTTTAACTTATTTTTTTAATTTGTTATATAGATTGATTTATTCTTTTTTTTTTGGGGGGGGGGGTCACCAGGAACAGCAACTGTTAATTAAATACTTAAATGAAGTGTCATGAATTATAGCAAGCCTGCAATTATAGAACTAAAACATTTCCTGTTCTTAATGAGAATTCAGTGAGAATTCAATGAGAATTGCTTCCAATAATGGCCTTCTGAGACTGGATCTCTTTACCTGGACTTGGTATTAACACTGTATCAACACTCATCTTTAGAAAATGAAATCTTAGACAAAGACATTTTCAAATGGGCCCAGGTTTAAGATCTTAATGATTTAAGTAGATGTCAAAAGCCATTATATATTCAGAGGTTGATTTATAACTTGCTTTCAAAATACTAGCAATAATTTTCCATTTTTTATTTATAAATTGTCCTTCTACTTCTATGTAGGTACTGTTAAAGCTGAAATTTTTGCTATGGTTTTATTTTTGTGAATTTTGCAACCATGAATTCGCTCAAATATCAAGTATTTAGAATGCCCATGGACTTGTAGAATAATCTTTGAAAAACATAAAAATAGCAACAAGCTGGCTGATGTGTGCTAAAGTCTGAAATTTTGTGAATTCGCCAAAATTCATATGCGCGAAATTATTGGCTTTCACAGTACGTCAGTAGTTATGAATTTAGTGACTGACTGGCAAGCAGATGGGAGGGGTAGTTTGGTTCTAAAGAGGTTCTCTTTTAAATTGGTTACAAAGCACTAATTATCATTGAATCATCAATTTCTATCAAATGAAACAAAAGAAAACACAAAAATGAAATGTGAAACTGAGACTTGCATGATATGCTTCCTTCCTTTGATTTCTCTATTGATTGGATGTGCTCGTCCATGAGTGCTAGCCATGTGTGTCTGTCCATGTGTGTCTGTCCATGTGTGTCTGTCCATGCTGCCAGTATGCATGCTTGCATACAGGCAGGTGTGAGTTAGGCAAGCTAGATGAAGACAAGCAACTACAGATGTCTTGTCAAACATGTTCATTACACACACACACACACTCACACACACACGCACACGCTCACACCCATAAACACACACATGCGCACACCCAACCCCCCTCCCCCCCCACACAAACTCACTCACGCACTCACGCTCACACACCCACACACACACCCACACCACATTTACCTACTCAAACTCACACTCACACCCTCACACACATACACACACACACACCCACACACACTCACACACACACACACACACTCACACACAAATGGAATGTAAGGAGTTTGCTGTGGATGTCACAAAAATCAGAATTATCAATAAGTACAAGAAAAGAAGAGTTTTTTTTTTTCCTTTTGTATTTGCTCAACTTTTAAGTTGCTGCTTTATGATTTTTTTTTTCACTGTCTCCTGTATTTTGGACCTTAGTTACGTTTCAATTATCTGTATTATCTTTGTGTTTGTATATTTTTAAAATCTGTCAATCCAGTTTTTGGCTTCAGCGAAATTACCATATTGAATGAATGAAGAATTTTATGTTCTGACTCGATAATGAGAGTCCACTGTAGATTTTGTATTCAGATTAATGTCTCCTTATTGATAGGGTGAATTTCGAAAGTTAGTGTAATCTTTGTGTTCTGTTTTCCTGCCAAACTGCAGGTGGATAACATTGAAGAGGCGGTGAAGACAGTGAGAGAGAACAACATCCGTCCTCTTGCTAAGGAAACAAGTATCGGTGCTCACGGTAAACCTGTCATGTTCTTACATCCTAAGGATTGTGGAGGAGTCCTTATAGAACTGGAAGAGAAATGAAAAACATTGCATTCTATCAGGTCATTCTCTCTCATGTGTGTGTGGGGGACACAAATGAGGACAATTTTAGTATGTTCATTTCTCAATGAACAAATCTCAATGCACATATACAAAGCAATGATTATTTTCTATCATTTTAAACTTCATAAAATTGGTATATACAGCGCTCCAAGTAGAACAATAATTCTAATAGATAGTTGTATGCGCACACATATCAAGCCAGTAGGTGCTCAAGTGCTCACTACTGCATTTCAAATTATGAAATACAATCCAATAATTAATGTAAAATATTACTACCTAAATACAATGTTAAAATGTAGTAAACAAAAATATATCATATTACTTCAAATTAGCCATGAGATAAATAAATACTTTAGTATAAGTACTGATGCAGGTCCATAGTAAAAAATAAATAAAATAATAATAATAAATACAGAATAAATGAATAATAATTTGCATGCTGTTTCACTTCCCAAATCATGATTTTGTGCAAAGTCACACTTTTGAATACAAAACTTTAAATATGTACCTGAAATAGAATTGGCTCTTCAATTTTTTTCTTAATTCATACCCTAAAACAGAACTATTTTGAAATTGTATTCCCAGTTGTATTCCTATTGTCATGCACAGTATTGATATTTATGTGTAAGAGTGGGTTGTCATTCAAATCCATTATTTTGTTTAATCAAGAAATCTATCTGCCATTGTGCTACACTTAACCCAGGTGTTGAAATAGGTACCTGTGCGGTGTTTCACCAAATAGTTCTAAAAGTTATGGACGACTTTAAGAAAGACTGGAGTATCTTAACGAATGTAATAGTGCAAGATTCTTGATCATTCAGCAGCGGCAAAAAGTTATACCATTCGTGCATAACATCGTTCTTACAATCTTTCACAACTTGTTGAAACGCTGCCCCGGTTTGATATGAAGAATTAAGAATTACTGTTTTTAAGGCAGACTACACTTTTTTAAAAAGTGGAGAATACAATTTTTGCTATGTTTGTAATGACCCTGCTGTAAAACCCCGGTCACATAGAACCCCGGAAGCAACACGATTCACCCCGACTCTTTGTTAATTCACAGTTGAGTGCCTCAGAACAACGAGTCGGGGTGAATCGTGTTGCTTCCGGGGCCCTATGTGACCAGGGCTTAAAACATACAAATTTAACAGTTCATATACATTTTACATGACCTTCAATATTTTTCAGTCATATGAATTCAGGCATCCACACAATAAACTGATTTAGAAAGAGAATGTTTTCCTGAATATTAAAAATGAAATGAACGCTGATTTCATCAAATGAGTGACCAAATGAGTGACCGAATATTCTCAGATGAGAGAAGCATCGTAGTAATGATCCGATGCTTTGTTTCACAAGAAGATATTTAATGCAGGTGTTTGGTGATTCACATTGTAATTTCTATCTTTGTGCATATTGCAGAAGGTTGGCATTTCATTTGACAATTATTTCTCATGAATGTTGAATGGCTGATTTGCACACCTAGAGCTTAGTCAATACTGAAAACCTTGGTTCCCATTCCAGAGTGCATTTATGATACAGAAAATATATAAATCAAATTGTGATTGGAATACTAGTACTTGTAGGCAGATATAGCATGGTTCTTGGAACCAGGAAAATGAGCTTTTATACTCCAACTCTGTCAGTCATGTCAGTGGTAAGAAACAACAGTAGGGACCTTTAGCATGTATAAGACGGTAGTGCCGATCACAACGTTAGCTCTAAGGTCCATTCAAGAAGTAGTGTTGTGTTGGTGCACCCTTCTGGAACGGACCTTAGAGCTAACGTTGTGATCAGCCATACCGACTTGTACATGCTAAAGGTCCCTACTGTTACATTGGATACGGAGCAAAAATATTTGTACACATTCTTCATAGGTTCTCAACATCAGTGTCAATTTATATGAAATGAGCACATTTCACTCTTTAGTTCCCTTTGCTTGAAATAATAATCATATTTGTTTTGTCAGATAAATAACCTTTCAAACTGGCTGAATGTAGTTGTCAATTATTTGAGAACAGGTAGAGTTGTGTAAAACACACTTTCCAAAGTTTGAGATATAGTACATTAAAAATTGTTTATAAATATGACAGATTTGAAATAGACAATGTAATATTGTTTAACCTTACATATATATCGTTTTACTTCTGTTGATGTACTGAAGAAATGCAATAAATATTTATATATTCACGTTATATACTCTCTATCGTATTGTTATGTGGGTTGGGTTTCTCTCATTATGTAGATAACATGTGAACTGTAAATGATTATGCATTAATGTGACCAGTAGTGTTTCTTATACATGTAATAATAATTATAATAATAATAATATTGCGGATTTATATAGCGCCTTTTCGGTCAGTATTGACTGGTCAAAGCACTTAATTCCGATATTATTACCCGGTCACTGGATGGCAATTCAAGCCTTAGCATCTAGGCAGCCAAATATGCGCTCACATCATATCAGATAATGTGCTGCTGTGTCCTACCGGTCCCCAAGCACACCTGGGTAGAGTGCAGCTTTGTGGATAAATTTCTTGCTGAAGGAAATTAACGCCATGGGTGGGATTCGAACCTATGACCCTCTGGTTGAAAGGCAAGAGTCATGACCACTACACCACGGCGCCTCTTGATACAATCATGGGGGAATTTAATTTGGTTCCATTCTAACATGATATTCTAAGATTGAGGCCCTTCTGCTGCGTTTTTAACACGCTTTAACATAAAAGAGGCAATCAAACATACAAAAAAATTGTATTACAAGTCCATGACAAATTGCGTATTAAATCAATTGTCCAAATGTATTGCGTCTTTTTAAAGCTCAAATAGAGTTTTTGTAATTAAGCTTTCAGAAACACACACACACACACACACTTTGGGCGTATTTTAATATAACAGATGTTAATATACCCGTAATTTAGTTTACAGTGTCTTATTCAGTTTCAAATCATTCAAACCCCCAAAATATTTGTTCTGATGCAAGGTGTCTATCGGGTCCACGATCAACAGGCGGGTTTACAAATACATGTAGATACAAATTTCACGCATACAGGTCACACAAAGGTTGTTCTTGACAACCCTACAGCTTGCCTCACATAGCAAAAATTAATGCATGCAAACTGGATTCCAAGTATTGAAGTATCATTGTTATCAACCGGTTTAATAAATACCACTATAACTACGTTCTTTGGCACGAAACGCTTATAAGTTTTAATATATTAGTAAACCCGCCTATTTGGCAAAAAGAATTCACATTTTATGCTAATAGACTTCGGCTTACAAATTAATTATCTATTGTCATAATTATAGTTTTTTTTTCTCTCTCAATGTGGTGAAAGATCTCGCAAGTCGTTTTGGGTGATAATTGGTCGTTGTATGGCTTATACATATCTCATGTCATCGACTGGTCTTTTGATGCATTACTGTAACAAAACTACTCACTTTATTCTAATTGAAAGCTACAGCATATTTTTTTTCTCGATGATTTAGTACATTTAAGCATCTCATTATATATGGATTTTGTTTAAACAGAAGACACTCTGACATTTGTTTAAAAAGAGCCCAAAACTTTTCTAAATCTGTTGACAAGCCACGGGACTCTGTGTAACTACATCTATACTTCATGGATCCCATTGTATTTCCCCTTAATTTGAAGATGACTTTAAAAATATCCATGGCCATTTTGGATGATTACTCAAATTCACACGGTATGCCGATGTGTTGAGCAATTACTCTTTGAAATATTAATTGATTTGCACCACGCAAACTTCCACATTCAAGGCCATTTACCATTTGTCTATTAACGGGAGATTTGGGAAATTAGATATACATGTTATTGCTTATTAGCAAGCGGTGCGATCAGACTTGAAAGTGCAATTCCCGTCATCTATGTACATGTAGGTATATTCCTCAAAGCTCTACATAGGCTTTGAAGTTCAGAACATATCTTCCATATTTGCTTTGCATACGATTGATTTCAATTACAATTTCAATTATAAAATTCAGTATTAATAATTTTCCCATTTCATTGAACATTATATTATGGTATTTTCAAGCCCACTATCGTCCGTGGTCGCTCATGCAGGCATAGACGAAAAAAAAACCAGAGCGGAGATAGAAATGGGAGAAGACGAATGAAAGAGCGTGGAAATGAAAGCAGGGAGAGAGAGAGAGAGAGAGAGAGATGGGGCGACAAAGAAGACAGAGGGGTAGAAAGGTAGAGGGACAGACAGAGAGAGGAAGAGAGAGGGGGGAGAGATAGAAAGACCGACAGAGAGTGAGAGAAAGAGAGAGGGGGTAGAGAGAGAGAGAGGGGGGG
>BQKZ01000021.1:180469-190625 GCA_036244855.1 Temnopleurus reevesii
GCGTCGAGATCAAGAGGGATAGAGAGAGATAGAAGGGGGGGTATAAAAAAAATCAATCTCGACTTGTGAGGCAGGAGGCCAGTGTGAGTTTCAATGACAAAATCAGAGTTTAGTTATTGATCTACTTCTATGATACAATTAACAATAGTTGTGGCTAAACATGGACTTATCAAGTCCACTTGCTACTATACAAGTGTAAGAGATCTTGTTCATCATTTACCACATCATCGTGAATACAACCTCCAAATAAAGTTTCACTTTTAAACAAAAACTTTTGAGGGATGGTAGTGGATACAGGGATCTTTACAAACTGTGTAAATTGGATAAAAATCCGTTGAATAATTATGAGTTTCCAAAGTCTCACTTATATCAGGATCCTTGCTGCTGATTGGCATCCGTCTAATCGGCAACTTTTGATGCCATGTCGGACAATTCTCTACTCAGCTTCTAAAACATATCTTTCATCTTCTTTTCTTTCCTGAAAAGTCAACAAAATATTAGGGTTTTCCCTGTAGAGTGCAGCATGTCTTTATAAATTACGCATGTATTTTGGAAAGAATCACGTTGAACTCTTATTTAAATAAAATTGTATATGCAGAGTGAATTGGGAGTTGTCTGTTAGTACGTCAGTACCAAAGTTGGGGACTTAAAGATCACCATAAGAGGATATAATTGAAACTTTGAGAATTCTTAAAATCATGAACGGGTTGTCAGATTTTGCTCAAAATTTTCACGGTTTTGTTCATCTGAGCTTTAAAACCCAGAATGAGTTCCTCTTCTGTGGGTCATTTCTTCCTTTCTAATGGGTCCTTGCAAATTTATGGACCTCTTTTCACAGCGATGAAATATTTAATTTTGTATTACATTCCAAATTTGTAAAGACATTTACAGGACAAAGAGAGGGAAGGAACATTTCAACGCCTATAAAAATGTTAAACTTTTGCAAATGCTTTATCATATAGTGGGTCATATACGTATCCGTTTGCTATTTTAACATATTTTATTTCTCATTATTGCACAGATTATTCTATGAAATAAATGTTTGCTCATAGAAGATGCCGTCTCCCTAAGCGAAACATAACCATATTCCGACCAGAAATCTAATACCACTGACCAAAGGTGTAGGCCCTTTTTTTGTTCGGACATGTATAAATAACCCTAACCCTTTATTTTGCGAATTATATTACCATTACAAGCCATAACGTTTGTTGGGTAGTTTAATTTTCATGTCTATAAAATTACCAATATGAAATTTATATACAAATATATTTATTCAAAGCTACTTATGAAATAGCTCTGTTCTTCCTAGCGGTCCTTTATTAATACCATCCAAACAAACGAATCTGACATTGGGATAGGCTTAAATAATATTTATCTTGTGTGATTGCAGCGATAGGTAACATATTCATTACTCTATTAGTCAGATAAGGAGGTAGCTTCAATATAGGATCCCAATAAAATTGTTTAACATTTTCATGTCTAGTTTAGTTTGAGTAATACACAGCCATGTTAGTTGAGTGAATGGATGTGATGTGTAGCGGGATAGCATCACTTGGGCATCCCGCTTCTTACAGTGCTCATATCCACCTTCATGCTTGTGTGTGTTTGGAATTACCTTCCAATTCATCACGCCATGCACAAGGCCATGGATGAATTCAATAATACAGCATCCCATAAAACCACCAATGATGCATCCATTTTCCTTTTCGGCTTTGATGGAGTAATTCTCTTCTTTCCTCTCTCTTTCTGCCTCTCTCATAATATTCCTTCTCTGAATTAGCTTGCCTGCAGTAATGAATTGATAGCATCCAAAAGCCCGAACGCAGTCGCACCGCTGAACACCCGTGGGCCGCCGCCCGCCCCATGGTTCTCGCCTGATTGTCCGGGCCCACTGACCCTTGGCAAGCCGACGCTCTGGCGAAGCTATTTTCCCTTTCCATATCTACGCGGAGTAATTGTTATATTACCCGCCATTTTTAGCCTGTATTTTCCTTTTCATGAGGATGAATAAAGAATTCAAATGAAAATGACCCCTACCGAGCTTATCGCATCATCTCTGCTCTTTAGAGAATGCCAGAATAAACGACAATCATTTAATATAACATGGATTGTGGGAATATTTTAGAGTTACTGGCCGCAAAGTAAGGCCAAAATTAATCTTTTATAATTCAATTAGTCTGATTTCGTTTGCAATTAAAATGGTTTAGAAATATGAATAGTGTAATTAGACATTTTTGGACAATTTGTATACACATTTAGACAAATTAAGGATATTATCGTGGATCCAATACAATGTTTTGTTGACTGTATGCTGAATGTATATCAGATTTGGAATGCAATTAAACCATCATTCGAGTATAAAAATATCCTCCACTGATCAAAGCTACATACGTCCTTACTATTCATTTCCATCCATAAGATTGAATATTCCTGGTTTATACGGATTGCACTGAAATAAGGCATATTCTTTGCTTAAGCACTATAAATGATTTTGATGAGAAATTAATGATGAATTAGAATTCACACAAAAGCAACTGGAATATATAGCGCTATATCATTTTCTCCACCGAAGTTCTGTCATAATTTGATTGATTAGATTGAACTCACTCAGTTATTAATTATGTGAATGCTGATCTCGTAGGTCTTTCAAATTCCTTCCAAATTAAATTATTAGTTTGAATCAAATTAGATTTTACGAATTTGGAGGGGAAACCTGTAATTCATGAAGTAAACTTATATGAAAATCTGTTCGATCTTGCTTGCAAGTTTTTGGTTAAAATTGAACTTTCAACATTATAACGAGTGATTGTTTTTATAATTTCGTATAACAATTTAAAACCATTAACACATTATTAGGTATCACAGATTTGGGTTTATGCGCCAATCATGGTCTCTCGGTCCTCTCGGACAAAGAGAATAAATAAAAAACATAAACATGAATACTTTTTTTTTTGTGGAACCACTGAGACAGAAGAGAAAACGAATGGAGCATGGATTTAGGTTCCTTATCCACATCAACGGTCAAAATTGAATAAACGAGGGCACAACAATGTAAGAACAAAAAAAAACTGAATTTAATTCTGGAATGTGTGGACTAATTTAGGAAAAGGATCTTTTTCTCCGCATAAACTCTCAGTTTGTGAAGCAGTATGAACTATTCTGCAGGGTCATTTTGAGAACAGTCCTACAAAATGTGACTTGGAGGAACGCGTTGTCTACAAGACTCGAGTTATAATACCATCTGTTAATCCCTCTAAAGATCGAGAACTTAGATGACCTCAACAGTTTGCAGGCACGCGATAAACTCCTTGATAATCATCGCCAGGATCAGAAAAGTTTTCTTCCAAATATGTTGTTCATATTGAAGTCGCCTATATAATGAGCATGATGAGGTTGTGCTAAACTGTTATTGCATCTTTCTCTATGTCAAACGGTGAGGTTGTCTTTCCAATTTCACTGGATGTGCATGACTTACTCAAAAGAGCAATATGACTTCTTGGCAGGAAAAGACACAAATAAGATCCGAATAAACGGAAGGTGAGAATGCATCCCTTTGAGAATGTTAGCTGAACATACCCTGTGGGTGAAAAAAAAGTAAAAGGTGCATAATTACTCGTGAAACTAACGGAGAGATGCGGAATTTCATGTTTTTTATGGTTTTTTTTTTGTTTGTCTTATTTTTGTTTATCAGTTATCTTTTAAACACACTCATCTAAAAAGAAGCAATCGACGGCAGTTGATATAGTTCTCAAAGCCTGTGTTTGGGAGCATCAATAGGCATGATAGGAATAATTCCAGTATGTGGCGATACCATCTACGTACTCATTATTTGACTGAAATAAGAAAATGGGTCGTTGATTAGTTTACCTGGTCATTGCACGAAAAGACAAACTTGAAGTTGTACACTCTAATTTTCCAGACATGGTAAACAACAAAAAAACCTTTTATTCATACATAAGTTAAAAAGAAATATCTCGCGTAAGTCATATTCATCAGTTTGAAATAGCAACTCTTTGGGATTTTAACTTCACTATTCAGTGTGATTAGTTGAATTGAAGGTTTAGGAAATTAGAGAACAAGTTCAATCTGACACCGCCATCAAACCTTGTTGCCTTTTTTACGAGTAATGTATCGCCTCTCACAACACTCTCCTATCGTTTTGAAGATGGCTATCCGTTCTTTTTATCAGAGAAGTGGCAAAATTTGCCAAAGCAAGCGATTCTTATCGTATAGAAAAAAAGTTTCTGAAACAGTTTTAGAAGGAAAATTATTAAGAGATTGATAAAGTGCGCCATCCCTCACGTTAACCGTTTATTTATATTTTAAAAAATGCTCTCATTGAAGGAGATTTCACATATACATATGTTATGCTGGTTAAAAAATTGTTGTCACAATTTTATTTGTTTTTTTTTAAATCAAATTCATTTATTTACCCATGGTTACGAATTAATACACATGACTTTGGAATTACATTACGGATCATTTGAATGTTCGTTCACACCATTTGCTTTTTTACTTGAACGGTTACCTCAGAGCATAAATGACTTGATTGGATAATTAGACGAATTTAAAACAAGTTTGACTGAAATCGGACAATGAGAAAGAAAGTTACGAATATCATTTTTGAATGATACTTATGAATAATTCAAACAGAAATATTTTTAGCAAATTGGCAACGTTGGATCACATGGCATGACGTGGTGAAGGCATATGTTCGTGGGCTTATTATATCTCATTGCTTTCAAGCCATTGCTTTTTAATCTAAAGTAAATCTATATGTTGATAAATTCAATGTATACATTCAAGATTAGGACTAAAGAATATAAAGCTTCACAAATAAGTTCCATATAGAATATGAAATAATGAATTGCTCGATAAGCATGATTTTAATAAACAATAATAATAGGATATATTCATAAAATGTAATGATCTAATTAGGACAATGTAAATATTTTCAACACTACCTCAATGACTTTTTTTTTTTTTTTCAATAATTATTTTATTCTCCATTCATGATAACACATATAACACATATTTATCAAGTACAAAACAAATACAAACAAATATTATCGTATCTCATATTATCAAACTTATAGTATTATGACTTATCTAGTTCCAACGATTTCAATCAGGCTGTATAAAATAGTGTATATAGATTATATAGTGTATATGAAAAATTTGTAATTTTTCTATGATATCAAGTGTTGTTTTTGTACAATTTAGTATGTTTGCAATTGTTTTAACAGGCCTACACATTTTCTTCTTTGTGTATGATTTCTGTCATTGTAAATGAGTGAGAAGAATATTCATTTACCGGAAATGATAGTGGTGAACCGTAATTTTGCAGACGTGAAAGCGTAATTATAACAACATATGTATTTCTTATTGAATATTTTATTGTTGATTGAAATCATAGTTATGTAGACAATTTTGTCTTCTCTTCTTTATGAACAATATTTCAGAAGTCAGCTATAGATTCAAGAATATACAGCCAACTAGATGAATTTGTCGAGAAAAGGAATTATTTTGGCGTCCAAAGGCTTAAACTCTGCAACATAAAAATAACAAGATATATTATAGAGAAGTGACGAACATACGTCATCAGCACGTCATGCCACGTGACCAAAAGTTGCCAATTTGCTAAAGATATAGCTGTTTGAATAATTTTTCATATTTTTCATGACCTTCTTATATATCGATTTATTGCTTGACTGATTGATTGGTTTATTGATTGGCTGATTGCGTACATTTTCATTGAAAGATCAATCGAATGAATACTTAATTCAAATGAATCATTTTAAGATTTTTTAGGGGATCGACTCTCTGGCTCACACGGAGTTGCATGCTTGAAATCATTGTCTGTAGAAATGTATGTTTATGTTTGGAATACGTAGAGGGGGATCGTATTATTTAATGGAATGAACAATTCTCATCAACGGAGGATTGAATAAGTTAAATAAAACTTCAAAGGAAAATTAGACATAAACAATATTTCACGGCAACACTCTGATAATTACATTATGCATTGTCGCATAATTTGAGATCAAGTTGGTTTGAGAACAAACTATATTAGCTTATCTTGGTGCATGTGGTTGAAAGCTTGGATGTGTAGCCTTCAACCTCAAAACGGACAAATGATCCACTCAGATATTTTGTTATTCTTCATTTTCTTTTTTACTTTTCATTTTCACCTGACAAAGTCATTTTTAAAGTTACCTGGATATTTTGTCTAACAAGTCTCATTTTCCACATGACATGTATTTAGAACAAAAAAGGAAAAGGAGAAATAAATTAAAAGACTGATACAGACCGACTCTGTTAATGACCTCCCCATTCAATAAAGACTCATATAATATTTATCGGGCTGAATGAAATAGATATATTAGGTCAGTGTGTAATCCAACAAATTGTAGTGAAGTGGTACAAGAAGGCAAAACACATTATCGTTTAAATGCTGGGTCTCCGCCACAAAATTCTTGCTTTGATTAAAAGCAGAAAATAAGACCAACAGATCGAACAATATATAAGAAAGTTATGAATATTTCAATTATATAAGTGACCATTGATTTTCATGTAAATTGACATAATTTGGTAATGTTTTATTACGTATGTGGCATACACTTCTCAATTGGGATCTTATTACAACTTTTATCCCGTAAGTGGATAGTTTTTAGAATATTCAAAACGTTGAATCAATGAACGTACCAGCACCCATGTATTTATTGACAAAAATGAGAATTTTCTCTGCGTTAAATGTTTGAAATAAGAGTGGTTTTAAATCGAAAAGATACAATAAACTTCTTACAGAGAAGTGCATGACAAATCACGTGACCAAAACTTGCCAATTTGAATGAAAAACAATGTAGAGATACACAATTGAAATGTTCAATGTCATACATTCACTTCAAACATGTTTATATCTGTTGGTCTGATTTTCTGCTTTTAAACAAAGGAATATTTTTCTGGCCAAGGTCAAATCTTTATGTTACTCTATCTGTTTTCACGAGAAGACTTTTGGCACCTGTTGCATACTTTGTTGCCATTGAATCTTTATTTTCTCATTTGTTTCCGGACCATGAACTAAAATGGCAAGTTTTAACCTTGCAGGTCTTCTTTGATGAAAGATGTCCTACTGTAAATATATCACCATTTCAGATACCTTTATTCTACATTCATGGGGAATCTTGTTGGCATATTGACAAAAGCATTACAAATACACATCAGTGAGTGTTAGTGAGGTGTAAAACATTCCCCATATATGATAAATGTATATGAGTGTTAATGTCTGATGCTACAATGTTGCTTATGATATATACAAACGATGAGTGTTGATGATAATGCCTCTGTGAAGGGTTACATTATACTTTTACGGCGCATATACTTTTGTGATCTAAACATTTTGTACATGCAAACCTGCTTTTTTGTTTATTGAGTTACCAAGCTCCCTATTGCCTATGTAGACATAATTATACATGATCAGCATTTATTGGTAAAATGTTTTGAAAAAAATGTATAATTTCGGGTGAATATTTTAAGCTATGACTTCTGTTGGCCTGTGAGTGGGGGTGCAGCTGTAAACGCAAAGGCTTGCATGTTCATAACACACAGTAATAGTATATACTATATATAAATATATAAATATATGTAGGTCGTTGCAAATTATTGCATGTAATTATAGAAGGCAAATGCATTTTATGAACTCTATATGAAACCTCTTCAATCAAACTTAACAACAAAAGAAAATAAAAATAGTAATCCATGCAACTTCACAGTTCAAGGATGAGCAATAAAAGTCCTCGAATCAGCCATTCAAATCACAATTCATTTCCAGTCTACCACTCTTGCCCAAATATCTCTCCTCAATATGATCATTATTTGTGTATGCGGAATAATATCAATAGAATATTTGTAACAATACAAGTTTATTCAAGGATCGACTCATATTGTTGGCGTGTTGGTCCCTTATAATGGCTTGTTCCATTAGGTTTGGGGCACTCTGCTTATTTGTGGTCTGTTTGGCGGTAAAACGACTTGGCACAGAATTCATGAACTCATCTTTTAACTGCACCCGTCCCATTGTCATCATGTATATTTATTCATTTGCGATGGTTGGGGGTCAGTGAACATCTGCTTACGACATGGATGGAGTGTACATTTTGTCTGCATGCTGCGTTCGTAAAATATATACCGTTGAGCATGATAAATTGGGCGAGTGGGAATTGATCGGAAAGAATATTAGTCTCTAAAATTATGAGTGAAAGAGTTATCTATAATAATAATAATGATGATGAAAATAATGATGAAAATATTAATAATACACAATATCTATACAGTGGTTAATACGAAGTGTTTGTAAGCGCTCTGTGCATTATTACCCGGCTCTTGGCATGGCTACCATTTGGCGCTCATTGCATTCAAGGCATTTCTTCCTACCGGTATACCCGTTCACCTACCAATGGGTTGAGTGCAGCACATTGTGGATAAGTTTCTTGCTGAAGGAAATGAAAGGCGAGAGTCGGAACCACTACACCACGACTCCTCCACCTGTTAGAGTTCACTCTTTAGTATTAACCTTTTTGATAACCTAAATATTTCGTGTGATCATATAGCTTATTAAAAAAAAGAAAACTAAGAAATTCGACTGAAATTTCAATTATGTTTAACTTTATCTACATCCACTCTCTACCAAATGATCATTTTAACTGATTTTAGAATCCTCTTGGAAAGTATAACAATTTATATATCTCATGTATACTGAAAGTATGTTTATCTTCAAAAGTACGAACTTTTTTGCCCAGAAATATATTGATGACTGTTTGTAATGCAAATATTACCCATTCAAACTACTGGTGGTACTTTTACAGATTACAGATATACATATATCTCCCACTTTACCATAATGATCATTTCTATTTTTGTTATGTGATTACATTCAATTCATCTATATTCATATTTCCATTTCACAAAAAGCTTTTGCCTTCCGATTTTATAATTATGTTCCAAACAAGTGTTTCTATGAATGACCACCCCACTCGCCAATGCAAGAATCTCGATTCAACATTATTGTATAATCCTGATAATCTATTATCTGTTGGAGTTCGGGAATGATATTCACTTGGTCAAGTAACCACATTTCAATCATTCTATTAAAAATGTATATTTAAAAAAAATGTCATCTTCTGACCTTCGACTGGATAGAATAAATCCGTTTTCTTTTTTCTTTTCCTTCTTTTCTCTCTTGTTTTTTTTTTTTAATTTCTATTGCTTTACCCTTTTCAATTACTAACAAAATATCACATTTTCCATTTGTGTTAACGTGTATTCATATTTGATTATATTCATGTACCATTCAATGATGTTTGTTAACAAATATTTTACTTGTAGCTTTTATAAAAGGAGGTAAGCAAAGTGCTGATTTTGGGGGGTTCCATCCATTCTATTTTACAACTTCTTTTTGTATCATGTTGTGCTTTTAATGGTTTAATAATTGTTAGAATTGAATTAAATTATACCAATAGTCAATATACATATAAGAACAGCGTTAAAAGACAAAAATAATAATTTCCTCTGATGTCGGTTGCTTTTCTAAAATCATATTTATCCAAAATAACCTGGATTTTCGATCGTAAAACTAGACTGCTCTACAATCTCAGTTCCCAAATCTTCGTGCATATCTTTTTCAATTTCTATATTTTTTACATTCTTTTAGTTCTTTTTTTTTACATTAATAAAATCACTTGGTGTCAATACAGTATGTTTCAACCTCAAATTCACCTTCTAAAAGCTTAAAAAAAACATTTTACCTGAGTGTCCAAAGTCTCTCCAAATTCAATACATTTACCAAACTATGCACTTTTCTAAGAATTAACTATTTTAATGTTTAAAATATATTTTTCTATCACAAGATTAAGAGTTTAGACAATGCTTTTTCGAAGCAATAAGATACGTGCATAGCATACCTCATTCTACGTGACTGAAACGTGCTAATATGCTCAAAATCTAACTGCCTAGTTTTTTTTAATGTCCCTTTAGATTACTGATACTGCCGTGAGTTAGATTTTCTTCAGACTTCTTATTATCTGTTTGTCTGATTTTTCTTGTTTTCTTCAGACTTCTTATTAGGCCTATCTGTTTGTCGGATTTTTCTTGTTTTCTT
>BQKZ01000021.1:203975-232978 GCA_036244855.1 Temnopleurus reevesii
CCCCCCCCCCCCCCCCCCCCCGTCTCACCGGCCCTGTAAACATCGAACAGATCTTCTAAAATGCCGAATAAACAATACGACCAACGCTGCACAATGCCCTACCTCCGGATGGAGGTTATTCAAGCACTAGTAAAAACATTTGGTTGACGTTTAATAAAAAAAAAAAAAAAAGAAAAGAAAAAATAAGAAAAAAAAAAGAAAAAAGGAATTCTATGTCCTGTAGCAGAATACTAGTAATCTTAATAAAAAAGCGTTACGAAGAAACAAAGCCCTATTCACAGTGCCTATCAAGTAAACCTGCCAGCAACAGAAAAAAACTAACAAAAGGTCATCAAGTTGTGGGGTAACACAGTGCACTCTCTGAATTCTAGCGATTCATAACAAATGAAATAAATTAAATAACATTTCAATATCAAGTCACATTGCTTTTAAATATTTCATTCCATTATTAGTTTTTAATCCAGGATGTTGTTTAAATTCAAGTTCAGAATAAAAATTCAATTCCAATAGATTGAAAATCTTTAACAATCAATCTTTTTTTTTTTAACCTCTTCCGAGGCACTTTATTTACAATATACAGAACAAAAACATAATATGTACATTCACATTGTCAAATTAGATCCAAATAGTAAAAAAAAACAGAATATAGACACCAAACAAAGTGAGAAGAACGGACAATGAAACTGGACATAGAAAAAAAAATCTAGTTCAAAATAAAAAGGTTAGTCGAATTCAAAGATTTTTTTCTTCAGATAATGTCCTCCTGGACAATCGAAATATTTTTATTTTTAAAGCTCAAATTTAGTAAGCACCAAATTGACTGTCAAAATACCTGTAGTCGCGTTTGACCGACGGTCATAAAAAATACATGGAATGAAGAGGGACAAGTAAATAATAATAACAATATTAAAAAGGGGGTGCACTCACGAGCAGAAAGAGGACTTTGCACGTGTTGTTTTTAATTTAATGGAACATGGTGTAATGACAATTAGGATGAACATCCGAATAAAACAATATCGCAATATTCATCATTTTTGATGGAAAGTGCTTGTGTGAAATTTATTAAAAAAAAAACAATTACCTGAAATGGCCAGTTAAGTTTGTTCTATAAAACACTTTTAAGTAATGTGATAAGTACACCTTGGTCCATAAAATTTTGCCATTTACATTTTGAACTATAGCCCGTGATTGAGGTAAAAGGAAAAGTCTTTAATTGCCATAACATTTCGATTTCAATCTTAAATTAATGATCTATTCCTGAAATATCGCATCTAAATCAGTTTGGAATCTGCACTCCCGCACAATGCCGTAAAGTAAAAAGCTGAAGTGATTACAAAACGCTCGTGGTACTCTCATAAGTGTATTCACGCCGAGGCAATATTGTTGGCATATCTCATAGAGATAGCAGCTTTCTAACGGAATAACCAGAGAATAATGCACTATGACACCATACCTCTCTTCTCAAATAATTTGCTGTTTCCGGCTGTAGATGTGAGGTTCTGAAATATAGATTATCTTCTGGTAGAATCTGATGGGTCAGACAATCATCGTGTTGATCGGGCTTGACGCGCAGGTCGACTACACTGCGTACCAGATAAATTATCCCAATCTCCACATCAAGGCCATGAATATATTAACAAAACAAAGCATAATCCCAAATGCAATATCAATCCTGGAAACCAACAAACTACCATGTCTAACTGCCTTACTCCAATACTGTACCGTATTCTTTTCATTTCTAATTTTCAATAATTTACAAATTTATGTTGATGGTAGAATTATCCCGAAGTCGTGTTGAAAATAATTCAATATCATACCATGACGTTCAGCGAGCGTATGGCACAATTATATGTGAAGAATTAGTGAGATTTCACGTTGGCGTTCATCTTTAAAGTCATGGATAAATTTCGCCTATGTCGAACCATTCCGCTTACCGTCATAAAAATATTCAGTGCAAGCACAAAATGTTTAGATATACTCCGGCATAAGGCTCATACGTTCTGCATAAGTTTGCCATAAGTTATCAATAGGAAACACACGTCGACAAACGTTGTTCGAAAGTTACTAATAAGTTGGGATAATCGTTATAATGTCTAGTGTTCCCAAAACTTACCCATTCTATATATCCCAGCGCATAAACATTCATAATTTACAGACATTTAAAAATAAACAACATGAAACATAAAATGCACGCACATTAGAACGACCAACCGTTATTAGAACATTGGATAACATTAATTTGAACGTTTGTTTGAGGAATATAGTTACTGGGATAAAATGGGTAAAAAACCTGAGATAGAGACAGGGACACATAAAGATCGTACTAAAAGAAAGAACGTCGAGGTTAATATCAAGACCATGCTCAAGTCATTTTTTTCATGGAGTACATATAAGCAATACAGCTATTCGCCTCCAAACGAGTAAAAACTTCAGTCAATCAATCGATAAATTAAAATTAACTAAATTGTTTGGTTTAAAAAGCAGTCTGGGACCAATCAAAAATTTAATTCAAATTTTAAATCATGTAGCATTAAAATCCAGATCAATATGAGTTAAAATTTTCAGTGCACTTTGGATTGGTCCTTGACTGCAATATTTTAGATTGACTTTTCAATCCTAGGAATTTAGAGAGAACAACCAACAATCCACTGAACAGTTACAAAGTTAAAATGAAAATGTTTGTTTGATACATACCGGTAATTACAATGTTTGTTTTTTGTAATTGTGTTATGTACTTAAATAGTTTTACAGGAAAGTAATTAAATATGTGAAGAGCCACTTCTCAACTAATCTACAGTGCAAGTCGAAGCTAGTTAATCAATTTGCGATCAAAATAAAAACTGGTCCAAATAATTCAAGCTAACCTTCAAATTAAAGCCGAAAAGTTGAATTAAATGAATTATAAAAGGGACAATTTATGACACTCGTGCATGGCGACTCGTTCCTCACTATATTTTAGAAGTGATAATAGAGGGTAACTTCTTGAATATTTCGAAATGTTTAAAAGGTTGTTATGTATTGTAAAAGGTTTTGTGGACATAATGTTTGAATGGCAAACTATGTTGTGTGTGAGTTTTGATTAATCATCGAATTCAATAAATGAGTTGTCCAATATTTGCCATGTCCCACTCGTTACTTTTGGTGCGTTGTTTCTTTATTAATGAAAAATTAAACATTATTTTTTTTTTCGTGAAATCAGTAAAAAGAACAAATATACAGTGGGAACATAGTAATAATAATGGTTTTATACCAATTATATAATAAACGCAATGATTAATTCAATTTAGTAACACGTGGGACGATCCCCATTACTTTATACATGAATTTGTCCAAGGGTGTTAAAAAGGCCTTCAAAATCAAGTTTAAAGTACTCCATTGACAATAAAAAGTTATTTTGTGGAAGGTAAATCAAATATTGCTAAGTCAATGAAAAAGTAATAATGAAAATGGGAAACTTCAGAATGAAAGAATATTATAGAAAACAAAAGAAATTCAGAGAAACAATACAATACAAAAAAATCGCCAGATTCATAAATATGTTTGTAGGAACAAAAAAATTGAGAAAAGTTAATTATACAAATGGCCATACCCTTGTCGTTTCAGCTTTCTTGTATTTAAAAAAGAAGCAACAGTTTGAAAAAAAATGTAACTTAATGTGTGCATTTTGTATTGGCAAAAGTTTCCTATGCGTTACTATGCGTACTTTTGTAATTGTTTATATTTGTTAAATCTAGAAATCCACTTTAGTTGCAATTTTGAGATTATCAGTACAGAAATTGTAGAATCAGATTCGGTAAAACTTTGCTCTGTATGCCTTAACCGGTCAAATATGAGATTTCATGCGCAAATAGGCGGGATTACTAAAAGATGCCAATTTCATGCATTTTCTATACACAAATTTTTGTTTCTTAACAACCCGAAAGTTTGACCGAGGCTTGCCCAACATAGCAACTAGTAATCTATGCATATTGGATGCAAAGCAAATTCAGCAATATACCACTTTCGTAATGTATTCAAATTTATTCACTTTTCCCCATGATGAACTATGTATACATACACCTGTCAAAAGATAATAAGAGTATAATACTCAGAATGCTACTTGCATACATTAACGTTACTAGGTTGGACAAACATTGTAGCTTGACCAACCTAGCAACAACTACTGCATGTTATCCACATTCCTTCTATTGGAATAGGATTATTTTACATCAGGTGAGTAAATAGTTTGTCATTGTGCGTTTGACACTGAAGAGTGCATAAAATTTGAATACATTACAAAAGTGGTCTATTTTGAACATTGAAAAAATGGTATGAAAATCAGATCGCATTCAGACAACGTATAACATTGTTTTCGTTTAAAAAATTATCACCTGCAAGATCCTAAATGCTACCTAAATGCTTGGTGATACACAATTATGAAGAAAACTGTGAAAATGTTGCACTTCAAACAAATGCTTAGTGTTCCAAAAAGCTAAAATTCAAAATATGACCTACATAGCCACAATGTGCAGAAATAAATCGTCCGTGGTACACTTCAGCATGATTAACTTCATTCTTTCTTGTTTTGTTGTTTTTCAGTAATTTGAAAGTCAGCTTTATTTGATTTTTTGTTAAATAACCAAATCACATTGTGTGACCATGTCTTTAAATGGAAGGGAAACGGGAATAAATTGCCTATTACCATATCATGCAGCATGTAATAAGCTTCTGGTACCCAATAATATGTATATCAAGTTTATAAATGATATCCAAAAAAATACAAATGGTTTTATAGGTAATGTGGCAGGTGTAGGAAACCCATTACACAGACACACATACCATAGAGGTACACGCGCACGCTTATATCTTTTTGACAATGAAGAAATTCGGCGCCCCTCCCTATTCTGGATTTAGATGACCCGTTACATATTCAATTATGGTGATTTGTTTGAGAAAGTTGCTGTTTATGTGAATAAATGTGTGGATATGTGTGCGTATTGTTATTCTGAAAGTGGAAATTAATCATGAAATATTATTCTTAAAAAAATACTACTCCTCTTTATGAGTTGGTGTTCTTTCCTTTTTACAAAATAATTCATCACCTCAATTAAAAGTTTGTGTGGGCTTTCATTCCAAAGGCGTTTTTCACCACCAATTAATTAAATTGATTGATTAGTTGAATTATTCATACACGACTTACGAGTTAGATGGTCCTGTGCAGCCTCAGACTGGATATTAAAGTGTTCTAGATCATAGCAAAATACATGACATAGCAGCATTTATAATCAAACATGAAACTTATAGAACTACATGTACCAATACAGATATGAAACACACATATATATACAGATAAATAAACCTAAAAAGTAGAAAACAGAAGTGAGAATTGCTTTTAAATTGATATTAATCATTCTTCCCTCACATAAAAAAATGTTTAAAAAAAAATAAAAAATTGCCCCTTCGTTTTTTGTAATACATACAGTATACATGACGAAGGGGGGGGGGGGTTGAAATATTGTTCTTTGACGAATAAAACGAATCACTGAGTAATATCCAATAATAATATTCAAAGCCAAAGGAACATTGAATTACGTTATTGTTAACTATACAGGAAAATGTAATCTGGTAATAGATATGTAAAAGAAAATTAGTAAAAAAAAAAAATGATAATGATTACTATTAACACTATCACCATCTCCATTTTTATTAATTCAGACTTTTCATTACAATAGTATACAAAATAAGCAAATCAAAGTTACTGCCTTGGAATGAGATAACAAAATAAATCAAATCAAATCAATCAAACTTACTTTTGACCTGATTGATCTTCCTGTCCTCTTCAGCTTTGCAATACGGGTTTGGGTTTTATTAGTTGATACATAGCAAGTGAATAACAAATATGACATAGTAAATAACGAACAAATCATGTAAATAATGTATAAAATGGGTGAGTATGCAAATGCATTCGAAAAAATATATTGTCATTTAATAAATCACCACCAAAAAACGGGAGAAGTCATGACATAGAATGGGAGAAATGCTTTCATTAAGAAGGAGTTAAACCTTTTAGAATACAAAGAAATAAATTTTTCTTTCATTGAAAAATTAAAATAGCCACTTACCACGAGGCACCATGGATAATCGATTTGAAATCAATTGAAGGTAAAGCGGCTTTCACCTGAAGAATGACCTCTGACCTCAGAATGGAAAGGGGAATCCCCCGGAGTATCTCCAGGGGCGACATGTGACAACAGGCACTTATCTTTGGTAACCTAGCTTTATGATGCAATGACGTCACTCATACAGCTAGATAACCAAAGACAAAAGCAGAGTCATAATGAAGAAATCTCTTGTCTCATCAGCACCGTAATGGATCCCGCTCCAATCATTCCAGGTTGAGAGTAACTTTATGTTTTAAATACAAGCATTCTTCACGGCATTATTAAAACGTTCTTTTGTTTATATAAAGCTTTAAACAAATAGTCTTGCATTCTATACATTAAACTTGTTCTGTTGTAAAGGACCTTCTATATTCTAGACGAGCTTGGTCAATTGGCCACACATACTTTCTTATTCATTAACTACACACAACTCAACTGAACAACATACATCGGTAAGTCTGTATGCTAATTATTCATATTTTTCAGAATACATGTGTAACATCGATAACATGAATCATAATTATATTGTAAGGGATGGACTATTTTGAGTTCATTCAATTTTGCTATACCAGTTGGCTTTCTGCTGACTTTTCATCTGGTCAAAAAAGTTTAACTATCATTAATGTACAAATATTTTTAGATGTATTGCTCTAAATTATTCATGGCACTAAATAAATAAGTAAGGGAGTACATGTATTATATCTTAACCCACTTCCTATTGTAAAATATTGATACCTCCTCCCCCCCCAAAAAAAAAATAGAAGAGAGGGGGTGTCCCAGAGTAAATAAAATGACAAGTGATGACAGTCTTTTGCATATTATATGTGATCGCAATTATGCGTGTCATGCGGTATACATACAGAATATTTGATTTGTCTTTTTTTAAGGCATATTGCTGATTTGGTTAGAGCCCCCCCCCCCCCCCCAATCCAACGCCTAATACGAGATTGGCCGTTCAGCGAGACATAATATTTCATTGCTCTAGATTTTCATTTGCAATGGTCTCAACATCCGCTACCCAGCTGTGTTGTAGTTAATGAATCTAATTATTTACCCAATTTGATAACAATGCATCCACACTCCTTCGCCCTGCACATGCAGTGTTTTGGTATTTTTCTTTTTTTTTCATTCGCAAATAATCATGAAGTTCGATAATAAATAAAGAAAACAACGTCAAACCAGTCCAAAGGCGTTTGCATTATCCTCATAACCGTCCATCGTTGTCCGAAGGTGTTTGAGAATCCTGTGTATGGTGAAAAACAAAATGAGACCAAATTTTATTTGAATAATATCACACATACAGCCTATTATACTTTTACCAAAACAATCACAATAATTATCGCAAGAGTTACACTGAACAAAATTAAATAAATCGAATAAAAACATCACTGTATCAGTTCAAAAATTACAATTACATTTAATTTTACGCAGGCCGATTCGAACACAATAAAATGGTTTCCATTTAATTTTACGCAAGATGTACTGGTACTTTATAAGCTTGATTTGATGAGTATCTAGTATTGAGATGGATATGAATGGTTATTACAACATGTCGCTATGATTCACAATGAATCATATCAACGCACAGGTTCAACCCAAGGCTATTCTTACTATTACCAACACTCATCAGTACACAATGCAATGTTTTGCATTGCGCCGCTTTTCAAAAGTGCGGCGGTCTAATCAAATTTAATCAAATTAGACAAGGCATGCCTTAGATAGAAATGCAATCTTTTGTTACATTTATAGACATGATCGAAATTCGCATCAATTCTTAATCCTTAATGAGACCATTCTATACATACTTAGAAAAAAATGCAAAATGGTGGAAAACGTTTAACATTTTCAATGTGCAATACAATCGCATTATTGAGACAACGTACAAGTAGTACTTGCAAAGTATAAATGAATAGAACTTTTTGGATTCACATATTCAATGGATCTAATGGTTTCATATAACTTATACGTAGATATATTAAAATACAAAACTTTATATCTATTGATTAATTGTCAACATGTAATTTCGCTACACGCTGTAATATCCTACTCATAACATATTAAACCACACACGATTTACAGCTCATCAATTTGCATACAGTGTTATGTGCACTGACCTACACTCAAGCGCGGCGCCACGCAGAAGGGCTGGTTTTGGCGGGAAACGCTGATTGGGCGGGTGGATGGATACGGTCAATGTGAATCCCTCACCCGTCAGGCTCGGGGCTCGGCCTTCCCTAACATAGGGTTAATAATTGCACAGTGCCTTACTATATGATGTTGTACGGCGAATGCTGCGCACAAACACGGATGACAGAAGCCACCATAATTGCAAGAAAGATGTGCACACTTTAAGATGACCTTTGAACTTAAGGATTACACAAAATGGTTAGAGAGAGTGAATAGGCGGGTTTACTTACATATTCAAATTTATGTGCGTTTAACGTAGTTACGTGGTATTCCATAGACCGGTTGATAACAATAAGACTTCAATACTTGGAATCCAGTTTGCATACATTACTTGTTGCTATGTCGGGCAAGCCTCGGGCAAGCTTTCGGGTTGTCAAGAACAACCTTTGTGTTAGAGGTATGCATAAAATTTGCATCTATTAGTAAACCCGCCTATTATGTAACACTTTTTAATTTAAAAGAATTCAAGTTATTAAAATATGACAATGATCTATGAAACAAAATGAAATAAGACCTTTCCCAAACCAGAAACGTCTTTAAACATTTTACCGATGACTATCAAGGAAATTAAAAAAAAAATGATATAAGAACTTTCCCAAACTACAAACGTATTTAAACATTTTACCGATGACAATCAAGGAAATTAAAAATTTATCATATAACTTTCCTTCCTCGTGCCTGGGGTGTTTTAAACGAAATAAATTAAAGTATATTGTTATCTGTGTTGGAGAAGAAATATAAAAATGGAAATGTAAAGTTCGATCTCATATATGAAACGTAAACTATAATAACCACTGATTACTAAGCCCGATCAATCTCTCTACCAAGTAGCTTTTATTATAAATATCAAAATGATTTGCGCCATCTATTGTACACCCTGCAGACATTTAATTCCTGAACGTCTTTGAATATTATTGACGCAGTTTTTTTCCTGAGTACACAATGAATATTGATGCGTTTTTCCTCTGATCTGATATGAATGTATATTATTATATTTTCTGTGAATCGCTTAATATTGACATCGTATTGAAGGTGAACGAAAGTCAGTCATTCAGTCAAAGGATAATGTTCACATTAAAGCTTGCCACTCAATTTGAGCCAATAAAATAATATATATTACTATACAACTCATCAGCCAATTTGAATAAATTTGCGGTATATGAGACGAAATGACAAAACAATATGAATTAAATAATGTTAAGATACAACGGAGAAAGATATCGCATGTGTACAAAACAAAATTGACTGAATTCATACGATAGATATTCGCAAGAGATACCGAATATATATAGAGATAATTGTATTAATGTAAGAGTAATACAACAATATAAATACAGGAAAATGTACCATGATTAGCACGGCATGGATAAAAAGATACAAATCTAAAAATATCTAACTTTATCATTAATCTTTTGAAGGAAGAAAGCGTATTTTCATGAACATGTTCATTGTCTGGAATTCCCATCCCCGAAGGGTTCTTAAAAGGGTTGTATGAAGAGTTCTAAATTCGGTTTGGGTATGACTACACGAAGAGAATCTGAATCACGGGTATCAAAAAATTGTACCTTTCATTCATATGACATGTAGTGACATAGTCTTAGTACCGGTGCAGTATCATGTTAACCGGTACAGTACCAGTGCAGTATCATGTTAACCGGTACAGTACCAGTGCAGTATCATGTTAACCGGTACAGTACCGGTGCAGTATGGGTGCTTCAAAACCCTGTTCTATGCATTTTATGATTACTGAACCATTTATTAAATGCTGAAGAAAAAAATAAGCTCTGGAACAATCAACAAACTCAATTTGGATGAGGTACCATGTGATTTTTTCTCGAATATCATTTATTGACCCACAACGTGCCTTTAAAATAAGGAAATACGGCATGAGCGTAATAAGCACCACTTCCGAAGGTATACAAGGTTGACCGTGAACTAGGGCTAAGTCGACTCAGCCATCAGGTCGCGTGTGCCACGCGTACACTCGTAAATCTTCTCAACGAGGAAAGAGGATCGTATTCAGATAAGCAAACATTGGTTTAAAGATGGATGAATGAAAGTGATCCTTTGAATCAGATTGAGGGGTATATGGGATGAGGTCTGAGAGGAGTCTATAGGAGTGACCTGTTTGCAGAGAACAGAAGTGGCACCAAGTATTGGTCGAATTAGTCTTGTATATAATAACAGAGAAAATCAAAGAATGCTTTCAAAGTTTAATTCCAGCATTAGTATTTTGCAATCACAAATGTTTAAAAGTCATGACCATTGGGGTCGAGTTGGGTTTAATAATAGATTCAAATTTATGCATGTTTCTTGCCAGCGAACGTAGATATTCTTTTTAAGGTTTTTTTTTTTTTCGTCTAAAAGCAAAATAAAGGTTATTTCCTTTACTTGAAACTACCACATTTTTTTTTTACAGGGAAGGGTCTAGTAACAACATTTACATGTCATGTCCAACAACTATCAACTGCCTGAATTGTGAGTAAAATCAGCATGATGCCTTAATAAACACATACAAAAAATGAATGTCACCTTTGAAAGTCATTTGCAACATATAACTGAGCAAAAAAAAATCATATGACAAATTATCATTGGATGCATGTTAAAAGAATTAAATGTTTCTTTTCTTTCTTTTTGTTATGATGAAACATTGCTTTTTTTTTTGAAGAAAATGCACTTGATAATGTTTTCACATACATCAAAATATGCCAATCAATGCACAAACACTGTCATGCTTTTGACAGTAGAAGTCCTAAGATTGGCATTCAAACAAAAGTATCATTAATTTATTGCATGTTTGAACTCAAGCTAGCCAGATAGTTGACAATCAATTTGTGTTGTTTAAGCTACTTTACAGAAGGGGGAGTTATGTGGTTCAAGTAATACACTGTTGTGCCATCAAAATGCTAGTGGTAGGTAATTACTAATAAATTTTGATTTGATTCGAATGCGGTGGCTATCTATGACCATAATATTTATCACGGACGATATATAGCTCACATCTTAATACCATACAAAGGTGCGTGTACTTCTATAAAGCAACATCTAAAAATATGCTGTACAAAAGTTAGGTGGTTTACAATCCATTCAGTATTTAAAAGAAACAGGCATTTGAAACAAAAAAGAGATTAGGTATAGAATTATATTATATGAAGATATTGGTAACATAACAAATTAATCAACAAGATACATTCCAAGAATTAGAATAAGGCCTTCATGAGTGAGCATTACAAATAATATCTTTAATCCATTTCCTGAATATTGCAAAGGGTTCAAAGTTGACCAAAATTCAGAAAGCTATTGCCTAAGCAAATGAAGAAAAATGACCCTAATTAAACACTTTTAATATTTTTCTCTTTTTTTCCAATGCACTCTTTCCATATATTGTGATCCATGTAGCTTCGGTCTTTACCTAGTTATGTTTCATTTAAATATATATTCAAGCCACATAATTCGAGAAGTCTTTGAGGAAATTGCTGACCTAAATTTGATAGCGGGTCGAACTGGAGTTTGTCCTTTTTCATTTCTGTGACTTGGGAAAAAGCTTGTACAGATTGAACAAACCTACCAAAGATCCAATTCTATCTACAAATCAGCAACAACGTTTACTATGCCCTAACGTGGGCCCCTCCTCGTCTCTTTTCATTCATCTTTTAATACTGAACTCTTCTATTTTGAATGTGTTTTGACAGGCTTTTTCTCTCCTTATCACGCAAGTCGGCGTGAAATTCTCCTATGAAGCGTGGACAATTCGAAACGTGGATTCTTGATCACCTCCCGCTTTGAGGAATTGGCCCCAAACCACGTAGCTCCTTGTGCTATACCAATTTTGGCGCCTTTTTAGCCTCGCACCTTTATACAGTCCCGCACATCGTACACAGACATCCGCATGAACGCACCAGCTCACACCCACCCACACACTCACACTCACACACACACATGGAGCACCATTGCAGTCGACACACTGCTTGCTAGGTAAGAGCGGCCATCTTGATTTGCTATCTCCTAGCATGCTCCTAGCCTGCAAAGGTTCGTCCCAGCGTGATGTGAAAAGCATTTTATTATCTATTTTTAGATAAGCCCTACCACGTGATGAAAGTGAGTCGGGCAAGATGTCATTTGGGCAATATTGCCTGGAACCGCACGAGGTCCTATAACTATGAAGACAAATCGACACGCAACTTAATGAATTGTGACTTGGTATGGACAGCCGTGCATGGAGAACTATTCTCTAAATGTTAACTATCCATGCTTTACTTCATCCATATCCTAATGCAGTACGTTGATATATAGTGACTCACATAGATCGTTCATGCAACTGCCCTGGTTAACAATGTTTCCTTAATTCAATTTAATTCAAATAATGACAAAAAGTGATTACAGGAAAAAGTTACACGGATACTAAAAGTAATTGTACATTTCTTCAAAAGATATAAGAGTCTTGAAATACAGAAGACATCCGATTTATACACGTTTTGAAGGCAGATACGGCATTGCATTATTCCATTTACATGATCCCCATCTTGGAACATGGAAACAATTAACAGTGCATTAAATGGGACAAACCATGCCAACTAAAAAAAGATTATACGTTTTACTTCATCTAGATATCTGGAGGGGGCGGGGGAGGGGGAGGGGTGATCTACATAATCAAATCGATCCAGAACTTTTTTTTACGTTTTTTTTTTTTTTTACAAATGATGCCAGCGAGTCCAGGGTCCCTAATATTCTAGCAAACCAATACGTTACAAAAATAGAAATGAATGGAAGGAAAAACTTTGACCTATCACTACTACGATCATGACGATTACAATCAAAAACACTTATAACCATTTTTGTGGAGATGATTGAGCCAAATAGGTTGCATGAAGGTCGTCTTAAAATAAATGTGGAAATGACCTCGATGTTTTACAAACTGAGCCAGACAGGTCAAGAACATGCCTCATTTCCAATTCACAGGACTGATGAAAATGCCAGCAGGGTTCTCATTAAAACCTGGTCGAATATCACCTGTGTTGTACTTAAAAAAATCCTCTCGCGTTCAGTCAGTTTACTTTCATATCTTATACATGCATTGGTGTAGTGGTCATGACTCTCGCCTTTTAACCAGAGGGTCGTAGGTTCGAATCCCACCCATTGTGTTAATTTCCTTCAGCAAGAAATTTATCCACAAAGCTGCACTCTACCCAGGTGTGATTGAGGACAGGTAGGAAACAGCAGCACATTATCTGATATGATGTGAGCGCCTATTTGGCTGCCTAGATTCTAAGGCTTGAATGGTCATCCAGTGACCGGGTAATAATATCGGAAGCGCTTTAATACTGACCGAAAAGGCGCTATATAAATCCGCAATATGATGATTATTATCATTATTATCCTCTACACAGGTAAAAAAAAATTGATGCATCAGTTCATACCTCTCTGAAATGTTGCCAGTAATTTTGTACCTGTACCATATAAACAATATTCCTCATAAAATTCAAAACGGCGCAGTCGTGTGGAAAACATGATCGGTGCACCTCTGAAAAAAAGTCACAGCATTTTGTACTTATTTCATACAGAAATTTTCATACCCAGTTTTCAGGAAAGCTTTTTGAATGGAACTTTTTTTCAATGAAAGCGCAAGTGATGTCCTGTCTGTCAGATCTCAGTGTGCGACCATAGTGATAACATTGGTCTCCAAATGAAGATTCTCAGCCTACATGAGGTGCTAGGTATATATTACCGAGAGGAAAATTCAGATCAGCTCTCAGTCCATAAACTCATGAAGTAATGAACCGAATAATTCATTTGGATGTCGATAAATTGTCCTTAACCAAAGACTCGTAAAATATTACTGGCACCCGGCTCAAACTTCTTTGCTATACCGAATCGATCTAAAATCTCAAGAATATTCTCTGATGGAAAACTCGCATTCTCACTTCCGTACCCCAGAAAACAAAATGATCATAGATCTCAACAATGGTTTATGAATATTTATAAAATGCTAAATGGGGCAGAGATCTTAAATCAGGCATTGGGCTGGGTCTCGCGTGACTACAAACCTAACCGCAGAACACCAACCGACACACATCTGTACTAACCATTCAGCGTCGGAAAAACTCATCAAAATGTCGAAAATTAAACACAGTGACGCTGCTGCAGTGAAACACGGAAAGGTTCGCTGCTCCTTGTGCTTTTTTTTTGGGGGGGGGGGGGGTCATCCGCAAACCTCCGGATCCTAGGCCTATTATGGTAATTATGGTAATGTCATTTTTAGTTGCACATGCTATCAATTTAGTGCAAAAATTTATTGCATAGGTCTGAAAGGTACATTTTGTGTTATTAACCAGGCTTCCGCCCCGCGTATACAACTGCACACGACATCTCAATCTCGATATAACTTTTATCCATTCACCTAACCTGGCTTGAATGCAGAAGAGTGTAAATCATTTTTACTAATGGAAATTAAGGCCATAGGTGGAATTGGAACCGCAGCCCTCTGGTTGAAAGGCCAGCGTCCTAACCACTAAACCACGACGCTTCCACATGAATACATTAAGCCCCGGTCACATAGGACCCCGGAAGCAACACGATTCACCCCGACTCTTTGTTAATTCACAGTTAACTGCCTCAGAACAACGAGTCGGGGTGAATCGTGTTGCTTCCGGGGTCTTATGTGACCGGGGCATTAGACTGAAGCGGATAAACCTTCACACAAAGCACATCGAGATGAATGTGCGCATGCTTAGATCTCTTTGCTTACATTCATGATGTCATGAATATCATTTCAAGAACTGAATCCTATCGAGTATGTTAAATGAAGATCCTCAATCACATTCAATAGCCGAGTTATTTCTAGGTATGAGCTCATGGGCTAATCATTTACGAAAGGAGTATTTGGTATCGTTGCTAGTCGGTTGGTCTCGACCATACCATCGGGCCATAGCCACAGAACATTTGAAAAGTGTTGGGGGCTGTCACATTTAGGGCTATGTATTCCTCTGCCCCTGACCAAGGTATACCTTTTCATTAAAACTATTCCGTATAAAAGGAGCTCTTTACGAAAACATTTTCCAAAATAACACAAATTAATAGGATCCAGGGTGAACTAAAATTAATTGTTTGTATTCCAGAACGTATTTTCCAGAACGAGTGATTTGACATGCAGTATCCATGCACAACATGCTTGAATTCATAAATGTTACATGATCCTCACAGGACAAACTAACTCGCACCATAGACCTACCACCTCCGACCGAGTTCTCATGCTCTGGGCAGATGAAAAGGGGAAGACAGAAAGAACAAAGAACAAAGAGCAAAAGAGAGAAAGTTAAAAGATAGAATAAACAAATATACATGGAATGGATTATCCGTTGAAAAGTTATAAAATTGTCAAAGCCTCAATGATACATTATGATACATTTGATGGATCTGTGACGTCATTTTGGACAATTCTCCAATAATTCTGTTCGACATATCTCACATTTTCTTTTCTTTTAAAAAAGTAAGCAAAATTTCAATTCTGATTTTTCGGTCGAGTATTGCTTATGCATGTATTTTGGGGAAAATCGTGTAAAACCCTTATTTCTAATTTGAAACACCATTTTTTGAATAATTGTTTAATACAAAGTCGGATTTGTCAGTAATTACATGTAATGTTCTGCCAAAGATGCCAACTAAAGGATCTCAATCAATGGAGATTATTGACACTGAGAAAATCCACAAACTTTAAACGGATCATCAGATCAGAGTTTGTTCATCTCATTTCTATTCATTTACTGAGAGCAAGAATTGTGAACTATTAACATCAATCAATTAGACATAATATTCTACTTAATATTCCTTGAAAATGTTCACTGTTCCTGACACACATTGATGTAATAGCCCTTTAAGTGCACATTATATTCAAAACCGATTTCCAGTTGATGGCAGCTTGTCAAAATGCAGACGACTTAATGCAATTCAAGTATCTTAAAGATAAAGCGCCTTATAAATGTAATTATTATTATTATTATTATTATTATTATACATTATGATTTTGTTATTTAAATATGAGCAAATTGACATGATGTTATAACATTCAGATTGATGAAAAAACAGCAGAGAATGAAAAAGAAAAGGGAAGTAATAGAGGTGATGTTTAAATATCTATGAACGTGGAGCATGGATGCTTTATTCCTGCGCAGTGTGCCGATATAGATCATATTTTGAATTTTACCTTTTTGGAGCTATATTTTGAGGCCTATATTTTCGCAGCTCAGTTTATGGACATCGTCAACCATTTAGGCAGCATTTCGAATCTGGCGGTTAAGATTTTTTTAAACAAACACAATCCTATACAATGCCTACAACAGCCTATGCTGTAATCTATTCTAGTCCATTCCCCATTTACATGGTTCAATTTTACGACTTGGCTTGCCACAGGAAAATTCGTGAATTGATTAAAAGCTGACAAATCAGACAAATCCTGCCTTTAAAAAACACGGACTTACATAAATTTAGAAAAAAATGTTGAAGTGAATCGAATAAACAAGAAAATTAAGATTATTTAAAAGATGGACCTGAGCATTGATTTTTCATCAATGTAAATTGACCAATTTGGGTCACGTATCATGATATATCATGCAATTCTCATAAATTATTGTTTCTAAAAATCCGTTTTAACGACTCATGAATGAATATTTTTAAAAGAATTATTCAAAACGTATCTGCGTCAATTTATTCATTGACGAAAACCATTTCGTCATTTGAAGGATTTAAAATCTTGTAGAACACAATACTTGCATAAAGGTGCAAGATAAACAACATACTACGTGATCAAACGCGTGAACAAAACTCGCCAATATTCATGAAAATCATTGAAATATTCATAACTTCCTTAATTATTGTTTGATTTGCTTAAAAAATCTGTATCTGTTCGTATGACTTCTCTGCTTTTAATCAATATAAGATTTATTTTTCTGGGGCAGTCCCATCTATATTTTGGTACCTTCAATTCTAACAAGAATCATATGAGTATGAATTTTAAAAAAAAGTATAAAAAATTGATAAGAAAATATTTGTAGAGAGATTTTGCTTTGTTGGTGGTGTCCGCCAAATAGTCTTGTTACATACAACAAGTGGGATCGCTTGTTTAGATTCAATGGGGAGCCAAGTGAAATACTTTCGAACACGTCTTCTGGTCATGTATAGGACTACCCCTTATTAGTCTTATCTTAATCATTATATTTTCAAATAAATGTTACTACTCTTATTATTTAGATTATAGATTATGAAATGTGCACACATAATTTCAGTTATTTTGGGCTTTCTCCCCCTTATTTTCATAATTTTATAACCAAACCCATTTTTAGGGAATCACCTACTTTTATGATAAATATTTTCACATACAAAATTGTGTGTGTTCTTCATTCTAACGGTGGACCAATGTGCCCCTCTCCACCTTGAACTAATTCTGCTTCCCGGCAAAGGTTATCTCTGTCTTGGTCAAATTCCCTCTGAATTAAATTCCTCTGGATTTCATATTGGATCTATATGTCTACAGTCTGATAGCAGAGTTGAGAGTATTTGAAAGCAGACAGACTTGAGGTCCTAGCAGAGAATTGACCTGAGTAGTTGGACCAACTGTGCATACCAGGGTTTATACCCTCTCAGGGGTACGTAACCCCGTCTTGACTTGACCTCGTATTGCAGGGTTACACCACAAGCCAAAGTGCAATGGCAGAGGTTAAGCCTAGGCTTCCCAGTTGCCTTTAAATATATTTCCTGTTTCCACTCTCTTTTTGCCCCTTCATTTTACCAAAAATTAAAGGCCGTCCCAATCTTTGTAGAAATAAAACATTATTTAACTGAACGTGACGAATAAACTGATATAATTCTTCTCTGGCATGAACTTCTTCTTTTTGGTGAGCATAACAGCACTCACCACAATGTACAAACAATTCAGATGGAGAGAATACATTTGTATGAATGAAACATTATCTTTGTAAAAATGCATGCATAGATTACAATAATAAAAGGAACTATCTCAATAAAAGCAGGAGTATTGACGATGGGCGCATGCAAGAGCACTAGAAACAAAAAGTGTATTCTTGATTTATTTTATTATTTTTTTTTTAAATTCAAACAACATAGGGCTATTGCAGTACTAAAATTACATATTGGAATCACTCGGTAAATTAACATTTCCCTGCACTATGTGAGTTTCATAAATTGATCGGAAATGTTTACACTAAAGCTGGGAATGCCATGAAAGTGTAAGATCTATATTGCCAATTTTTTTACTCAATTCTTTGAAATTCATTGAAAATTCGTGTGTCTATATCAGATACTATCTATTTCATACGTGTGGAATTTCGATGAATTACAATGAATGGTTGTCAAGAAATTTGTGTAAATACATCACACTATCGTGGAAATGCCCAACTGATTTCACAAACGTACTTTCAAATAAGAAATTAAAACTTAAATGATTTGTGTAAGCTATGAACCTTACACGCGAAATTGTAACCTAAAGCAGATAAAAATTTACATACTGTACAAAATCACATTGGTTTTCCAATTTTCCTTTAAATGACTACTTATGTTCAATTGAAGCATATGTTTATCTTGATAATGGTGACAACCCATTCACAATGCAGCCCTAATTATTCTTTACTCATGTTCACATTCTTTTAATGTTTATTTTGTATAGGGCCTACTTTAATCTTTTGAGTAGGTGTTGATGATTAGTTAGGCCTGTCAAAATGTTGGCCACATGGTACCAAGTGGAAAAATGAAAATATTAATTGAGGATGAAATATACGATTCGGGATGCAGTTATATTTCAGAATACTCTTAATTTTATTACTAATAGAATAATAATAATAATCCACTCTGCGGATTGCTCAAGAACAACACAAAATCGGCACAAAGTCTAAAAACGCTAATATTGAACTAATCAAAGACTTGGAATCCATTATCCTATTAAAGATAGATAATTGGAGATAGAAAATATCAGAATAATTTTAACATTAAAACACACACGAGGAGATAGTCTTCAGCAAGTATAAGAATCGGATATCATGACAAATACTATGCCTGATATAGATTGTATATGCGGGGATGGCTCAAATATGAACATCCAATAACTGATAACTACGAGCATTTCCCTAGAGCATTTCAAAGAACATCGATTTAGAATCAGTCTTTGAGTAATTTTGTGGACATTTCCGTTCTACAAAGACACATAAATGGCTAAAATCCAAAATTATAGAAAAGTAAATGCAGCAAAAAGTTTTTTAAAAATCACATTTTGGAGGGCGTGTCCTTTAATTCGTTTTTAGAATATGAGTGGTGGAATACGGTTACACTTTCGGGTTGCGCTGTGGTGAACTCTGGGTCGGGCTCTCGCCATCGAGACATAGGCGCCAAGTCAGTGGGACGGGCCCGGCAGGAAACAATGTCATGATGCGGTCGACTATCCACACCAAAAATGAGAATGGCTATACATCGACTACGCCACAATCATACCAGAGAGATTATATATCTCGATAATTATACAAACAAATAATGCGTATGAAATCTTCAATAAAATCAAATGCTTCTAAGAAAATAATAAATAAATAATTTCGTTGGTTTTCTGTAAAGGTTGGAGTCTATTGCACGCCTTCGCGGAAGAATCTGAATGGTAGTCGTTATCTATTTTGGCGGGAATATGGGATCTAATCATTGCATAGTATGAAATGAAAAACATATCATGGGTTATTCTTTGCTCAGCTTTACAGATGACATAAAAGTTCAGATTATAAAGACTATATATTGTTGATGGAATCGTGGAATTATATGAATTAAAACTACCGTCAATTCGTCAACCATATTCAACTTATCGAGTATCGTAAATACTAAATGATGCCAATTTACAATTTTATTTATGTAAATGCACGGAAATATTGGCTCTTCAAAAGTTGGGTTATCAAATATCAAACCAGGAAACGATGAATCTCTTTGTTCAGCAAAAATATTATCATTTCCAGGGGGACTTATTTGTGAAATAAGTTTTTCGCATGTCACACATTATGATTGTAAATCCTTTGTGATCTTTGATGATATTGATGATCATGGAATTGAAACAGAATAAAATTAATCCATTCATTCATCTAAAATATGGATTTATCATCCGTATACTAGTTGGTGACGCCTTCATTATTCTAGCCATTTATATTTTTTCTTTTAGGTATATCAGTATCTCTATGATGAAATAAAACAAACAATCTTCCCCTTATAATAATTCATCAATGATGACCATTAATTTCACTGCTATTATTAGATGAACTAGAAACTTTGTGAAAGTAGATCAGTCGGTATGGTGTGGTGAACGGACATGGGCTATCACATATCAACACGCTCTAGGCAAGAGACAAACAACACTCTTGTAGATTGACGTGTTAATACATTATTTCCTCCTCAGACAAAAAGCAGAATGCTTCAACATTAATAAATAATAAATTTGGCTCCTGATAGCTTTATAGTCCATATACCACTGTATACAGCTGAATATGATTGTACCACGCATTACAATTCCATGATTGTACGTATTCATGACCAGCCCCATTGCCTTTTCAGAACAGTAGGTTAACAGTCAGATTTTACTGGAGACGAATAGATTGGAAGGAGTAAATCGGATGTGGATATAACAAGCTGTATTTATTCATCTATATTTGTTTAACCGAATTATTGGCGACCTCTTCCAAGACTATTGTATCGAATTCGTCTCAAATACAAATATGACATTGCATATCAATAAACTGCAACTGTAACGGCTTACAAAAACGTAACGCAATGAAGTTCTGATAATTCAAACCGCATGCATGCAAAATATTATCTATATTAATGATCCCTTTGTTTTAATCTTTTGTTCTCTTAAATTGTAAAGCGCTGTAATACTCTCTGTTTTTAGCGCTATATAAATAATCAATATTATCATTATTATTATAATATTATTATTATCAATCTTCACATCTGGAATTAATTGACAATCTGCCACTCCATTCTATACCGAAGTGCCATGAACGCTGTGCTATTCACAGAACGAAACGTGTCATGTGGCGTAAATTGGCGCGAAATGTTTTAGTTTAAAAGAATGATGATTTTATAAGCCAATACAATACAAACTGTAAGCCTGTGGTGGTCATTTCCCGTCATGCATCTTAAACATGCGGTAATAACTCGATTTTAGAATGCTCAATCTTCTAATACAATAATAGGGAGAAACTTGTGACGTTCATTTTTTCAGATATAGAACCATTAATGTTTTTTTTTAATGTTTTTTTTTAAACGAAATTTGGTGTTCCACACATTTTACTTTAAATCTAGAATGCACTTCTCTAATATAGAAAAATCCGTCTTGTTGGGAAGATTTTAGGGTTTAATAAATAATCAGTAAAATTGTATGTTCGTCATCAAAAATCTGACGTTAAACTATCCTCAGTCATCGGGAATTACACTTACATGTACCTATTGTACCTGTAATTCCTAAAACACTCAAACTGATGCTCTACCTGTGTAGGATTGTGTTTTTTTTTTCTTACGCGTTGTTGCGCAACTCACATTTCTCTCATACAGAATAGGCGGCGTATAAAATCCCACTGTGAATCTTATTTTACTCCTACGACTACGGCCAACATGCTTCACATAATATTAACCATGCAATGACCAAAATTGAAAGTATATGTAGATGAATCGTAGCCGATATCAGTGGAAATTTCAGAATCGGTGCATTGAATCAAATCACGTTTAGCAAAACAACGGTCGATGTTGCCGCCATTTGACGAAAAAGGAAAACGATATGGTCTTTGTTTTGGCGGGGATTAATGGATGAATACGTACTTGTGGTGTATGGTAAAGATGCTGAAGGTCTCTGTAGTTACTCCTTGCTCTGATTTTCCTCCATCATTACATAGCACAGTCATAGGAATTCTTATCTGTATATCTGGTCGAAATACGGACATTTCACCTCACGTGGCATGGCATGGCAGAGTGGCATGTGAAGCGAGAGTCGCCCGAGCCCTCGGGGACGTCCTACCCTCGCTGGCGCTCAACAACTCACTGACGACAGCACAACTTCATCTCCACGATCACTCATACCTTCGACTCGTCATGCCTGTACTGCGCGATGCTGTCTGCTAGAGAAAATGCAAAGTATCATGTGTTATTCCTAACAATTTATCACACCCGAATTTGTCTCACGAGCTCAATTTTCTCACATGAAAAAGAAATATTTTGAGGTTGGATATTCTATTCGTGAACAATACTGAAAATGAAAAGCATTCATCAGTTCGTACATTTCCAATGAGTTCTAAACATCTGGCTCCACTGCTCTTCAAACCGCATGGTGTCTATTACATGAAACGTATTCAATGCCACCACGGAGAGTCAATGCAATTCGCATAATGCAATCCATAGGTTAGAAAGTATCCTCATAATACAATGCTTTTCCATTAATGTTCGAGAATCAACCGAGATGAATTTGAGCTTTGCTCAGAAAAGGAAATAGATGTTGAATCCCACTCCCATAGCATTCGACCGTTCAGTGGCGCTCCAACCATTCACTGGCGCTCCAACCATTCAAATGACACAACGGAACACGTGTGGCGCTCTTAATACTGGACTCCTAGCTGATATAGGAGCGACAGAGTTGACTGTTGGCAATGACCTACCATTGTGTCTAAAATTAACATACCCAGCGGGTGACGAGTTTGTAGCAGCTTTATGAACACTATGAATATTTTTGTGCCAAGGCAGGCCTGTTGGGTTTTTTTTTTCTCTATGCATATTTGAAGTAATGCACCGTTCATTCCATGTTGGACAAGTAATTTTCATGAATCATTTTGGCTATTACTTCTGTAGTAGCCATTCATCTATTAACCTGTTAAATTGTGTATTCCTACATTGATGAAGTGAATAACGTGCCACATCATTTATGGATGTATCAAATCCCTCTACCTTGCGCTCTTCCCATGTCATCTTCTCTCTCTTTCTCCCTTTCTTCCCTCACACGTCATTTCCCATTCAATTTCATTCATAAATTTGAACCATACGAAACAAAAGGACATATTGTGAGGTGAAATAATTTGTTTGTTTAGTTGACTGAAACGAATTGTTTAAATGTGAGTTTAGGGTGGTGCATGGATGCCTCTCTGCGAGCCCGCCCGCCTCGGCCCGCCCAAGGTACGAGCAGAGGACGCGTTGCGTCACTGACCGGCACCCGTTTAGACAATGAGTAGGCAATATTTAGCGAGGAGTTGAAAAGTCCGTTTACATCGTTAATACACATAATTACAACACAAGCAAACTCATATTTTCCCCTCTACCATCTTACATGATTTCCCGCCATACATTTATTTCAGCTTCTGAAGCAGAACTTTGATGGAACGAGGCTCATCACGTGTTACACCTATGCCTTACTAGTTTGATTTGTGTTGTGCTTCACAAGCCTTACGCACTAAATGCGACCTTTTCTCGGATGTAACCTTAGAGAATTCTTGCTAGACCAAGAATCAGAGATTCTTTCAAATCCAAAGCTTTTAGCATGTTGAGAGGCGAGAGGCGCGGTAGTTTCTGGAGCGCAGTGTAGCGCCATCTACATGTCCAAAAGATTGGCCTTTCATAGTCAAGTAATGTGACGACTTGGAAAAAGACATTCTCAAAAGAAAAATGATTTGGGGCCATATTGACGATCCAAACCATATAGAAGTTGATGTGTCATAGCTGTGGTTCTGACTCTCGCCTTTCAACGAGAGAGTGACGTTATGAAGTTCATTTCATTCAGCAAGAAATTAATTCATATTGTGCTGCACTTGACCCTGGTGTAATCGGGGTCTGGTTGGAAGTGGTATGCTGGAAAACTTCACTAAGAGTGAAAAATGTACACACTCTGTGTGCAAGTCTAAATCCAATAAAATGGAGGTATCTTGAAACTGAAAAGGCAACCCCGGATAAATGAGACAAATTATTATTACCCTCATTTTTTCATCAAGTCCACCAGTTTATCCATCGATATCTTATGATTAGGCCTCTTTTCCGTCCTCCTCACCGACCATATAGGTGCTAGTACATCAACGCTTCAACAAATGTTAATATCGTCATATGACCACTTGGGCTCATATTGTCTACATGACCAATCAACTTTGCTAAGTTCAGAGAGTTCATATTCCCTTGGAGTGCACAATCTCGTTGATGACATCTTGAACTACAGTATGCATATTTTCTGAGTGCCTCTGATATTTTAATGCATCACGAAGTACTTTGTCCAATATCGGATCTTGTATCTTCTACTTTGAATCAATTTGGAATCATGCAGTGTACCTCTGCTGGCCTACTCACCACAAACTTCATATACTCGTGAGGAGGAGGAGAAGGAAGAAAGAGAGAGAGTATATATGAAAAGAATAGATAAGAAGAGCGGTTTTCATTAACATAATGGTGAAAATAATCAATTAATCAATAAAAATTGCAATGTTGATTGAAATCACGCGAACACCTTCTTTTTTATTGTCTTAATAATGAACGGCTTTTATATAGCGCTTATCCACTCTTTATGAAAAATTCTCTAATTAAAGCGCTCTACAATTGCAGCATTATTACCCTGGCTTTAGCAGTGCAGCTATATTACGCGCATAAGCTTTTCAAGGAATAAATTCCTACTAGTAATTGACCTTATTTTTTTTTCTTTAGGGTGGGTGCAAGCTGTTTGAAGATGACTTTCAAGTTTCCTGCTAGATTGAATGACCAGTTTGAAACTCATTTATTTACCAGTGTCAAACATAAGGTCTTGAACCAGTACCTGGATCAAGTAGGAATCGATCATGTGATCTCTTTAACTTTCTATCCAACCACAGCATGGCATCTGGTCATTGCAAAGAGAAGAAGATAAACTAAGATTATCTGCTGAGAAACGACCAAGAGATCGACAGTGTCAAAGCCTGCAAAACCTGCCTGGCATCATATCGGCAAGGTGAAACTTGGGTCAAGTTTTCCTTAAAGGAAGCAATTGAGGATTGTTTTACTCCCGCGTTAAAGAGAAGCCTTCTGGGAGGAAACGGCCATTTATAGTCTCTCGCTACTATTTTCATCTCACTCAACTCGTTTATTACTCTATAAAGACACATGTCGAATATGGGCCAAGTCTACAGCCTTGCCAGACCATCATCTTTTCACATTTTTTTCTTTTGATTCTTGGCATCCTGAGAAGATATTTTATTCTGGAGGTATGACTAGATTGTAATTAGATGCTGGAAGTCACCAATTGACGTGTAAGGCTGAGCGGAATTAAAGACATCCTGACAGAGGACAGAGTTTTATACTTAGCTGTGTGATGCTTCCTCATATCAGAGAGGACTACTTATGACGGAAGATTAGGCTTTTTATCTACCCATTTCCCCCAGTGTTATTTTTGTTTTGATTATTCATTTATTTCTATTTATTAATTTACAGTGTAGCCAAGACTGTTGGACACCTTAAGTCTGTTAATTCAAATGGATCAGAATCGATCACTTTTGAGCTAGTATTGCCCAGCCCTTGATGACAAGTGTTGAGGTGATCACTTTTCTGCAGTAAATAGTAAAATAGAGCTATGTTCTATTTTATGAAATTATCATGAAAGAACATGACTTTGGGGTCACCAAGATTATTTTGACACCTGATAGTAGAAAAATTATAATTGTAACTTAAAAAAGGACAATGTTCCATGCATCAATTAATAAAATATAAACATTCTGCCGCAAGAAACAATTTACAAGAATTATTTCCCGAACTCTTTGATATGCATCAATGCACAACACACCTCCTGGAGGACAAATGTTATACAATAGTTCTGCACCAAACTTTGCCTGATATGCATCAATGCACAACACACCTCCTGGAGGACAAATGTTATACAATAGTTCTGGACCAAACTTTGCCTGATATGACAACATTTCTTCTGCTATTCATTTACATCTGCTTTGTGTCCGAGTAAGGCCAAATGTAGGAATAGCACTCTGAACATTACATACAGTTGTGCCTAAAAGAATGTGAACCCCTCCCGACAATGTGCATATGCGTGATTTTTTTTTCAAGTTCTAGGACTTTTACACTGAAACAAAACGATGTAACATTTGCACTACATATGGTACTACTTATCAGTACTGAATGGACAATAAAGTGCAGATGGTCTAAAAATAAAACAATGAAATCATGGAAAGAGCCTGTGCAAAAGTAGGTGAACCCCATGCTAAAATACACAACAAATGTGTCAGTGTGTGGTTACATCCACTAAATTCAACATATACGCAGTTAAAGGTCTGCATTTGGATGCATACTGATTACTAAATGAGTCACCAGAACATTTCACCAACATCTGCATGGCAATTACATTTCCTTGCATGCTTGCTCAAAGACCTATTTGGCCATTTGATGAAAATAAAACGATACATCAGAAAATCATACTTTATCTGAACTGAGATTGTTTCCTAAATTGTATTAGTCTTCTCATTAGTTGCTCTAACCTTTATAAAGCACTTGTGGTGCACTGGAAAGATCATGAGTGGTTTCACTGAGAAATCCTTGATGGAAGTCAGTTCCTTGTATATCTAGAAAATGCTTATCATTGTACTTTGCTTACCCCTTTAGCAAGGTTATGGTTGCAAAACTGTATGTAAGTAGTTGGGAACATCACTTATCTGCACCGTATCACCTTGTCTATGAATAGTAAGCACCAAAGTTCAAGAGAATGCTTGCTTTGTAGTGGCCATAAGGGTGTCCAAGTCAGGACAGTCACAGACGAAGCATAAAAAGATGATCCTAGAGGCTCTCAATTAGACCTCAAAAAACCTTGAGCAGTATGGACTTTGGGAGCGCAGATCATCTTGCAGCAGATGTGTCAAACAATCTGGCATAATGTCCTTTAGGTTAGGTAAGTGTCTAGTTGATCCATATGCTAAAACTCCCCCTCGGCGAGCTCTCAGGTGGTACTATAGAGCCCTCACATTTAAAATGTTGTGCTATATTTCTGTGATTTTCACAGGACTCTAGTGCACTCCTGTGGCCATTCCGAAGCAAGCATGTTGTTGATTTTTAGAACTAACCATTTTCAGACAAGGTGATCCAGTGCTGTGACATGGCTTTCCAACTGCTTAAATGTGGTTGCTAACCTTAATCCATGTCCATGATCTTAGTAAGGTGGCAGAACATGCGTTTTCCAGATCTGCAAGGAACTGACTTCCATTAAGAAATTCTTATTGAAATTACTCTTAATCTTTCAGGTGAACTCATATGGTAAGAACAACTAATGAGAAGATTATACAGTTGAAAAGTGAACTCACTCCATATAAAGTAGAACTTTTGGACAACTCATTTGATTAACATCAAATGGCCAAAGAGGTCTTTGAGCAGGCAGGCTATGCATGTCTAATATTTGCAAAGGAAATGCAAAATGCCATGCAAATATTGGTGAAATATTTTGGCAACTCAATTAGTAATTTGTATGCATCAAAATACAGAGCTTTGACCACATTTATTTTAAATTTAGTGGATGTAATATCACATTTGTTATGTAATTTAGCATCGGGTTCACATACTTTCGCGCAGGCTCTTTCGACAATTTTGTTGTTTTAGTGTTTGACCATCAGCATTTCACTGTCCATTCAGCAGTGATAAGTAGTGCCACATGTAATACAAAAGTCACATCAATTTGTTTTACTGCAAAACTTCTAGGACTTGAAAGAATCACATATATGTGCATTTTGGGTAAGGGTTACATACTTGTAGGCACAACTGTAAGTAGTGTCCACCATTCATTGCCCAGTCATCTTGTAAGAATGTGATCAAGTCTCAAACTGACAAACTTTCTTTATGAGTCATCATTGAATTTACAACCATATTTCATTTGAAGTGCTCTCATGTGCATTACACTATCCATTCAAGAAGACAATATGGTGGGGCACCAAAAAGAAGAAGTTTAAAAACAGACTTTTAGACAAAGAACTTGGTACTGAAGAAGATTAAGATGTTGTCATCTGCTTTTAAGGCAGGTGGATGAGGTTTTCATGTCCCGGGATCTGGGTCGTATATTAATGAGTTGCATGCCTGGGAGGATCGATCCTGGCAAGTAAACCTTTCATCACCTGGAAGATGAATTTGCGAAAGAACATGACAACGCCATAGAGCATATTTGAGGTTAGCTGGAGTGGAGGCATAACAAAGAGCCGATCAGCAGCAATCAGATCCTTTATGCCATATCACACCTTGGAGAGTCTTGCCCCAGCGATTTGTAACATTCTGATCAAGAGCTTGTCACTGAGACTACCTGAAGTGACTGCAGTCAAGGGAGTGTGAACCAAGTACTGAAAAAGATACATTGGATCCGCTTATCAGGACTTAAACCACAACATGTCCAAGAAATTGTTGTGACTGGATAAACCCTAAATGATATTATAGACTTGGTCAGAGCCAGAAAAAAACCTTGCTTTCATTAAAGCTCAAGTAAAGTCTAGGTAAAAGAAATTTTTTCCCCGTACTTGCTCGTGTTTAACTTTTTTTATTTGAAGGTGTATCATTGAGAATTCATAAAAAGATGTCATTTTGGTTTTAGACTCGAATGGTGTATGATATTTGAGTCTAAGCCCCCCCCCCCCCCCCCCCCCCAAAAAAAAAAAAAAAAAAAAAAAAAACCCCACG
>BQKZ01000021.1:277840-289630 GCA_036244855.1 Temnopleurus reevesii
GGGGGGGGGGCTACACCTGAAAGATGGGGAGCTCTCTCAAACAGTAAGTATATCAACATTGGAGGCCAGGAGAGGGGCTGCATCTGCTAAATGGGGAACATTGCAGATTCACTAAGGATTCACAATGTAGAGGAATCGGCATATAGAAAGCGTGCCGATGCATTCAGTAGGGCTGGTCTTGTGGCATCAGCAACCAAACCTGCTCTGGGAAGTTGCCAGCTCTGATAGCTTTGGCAAAGCATTTGAATTTTATTTGTTTTCTAAAACTTCAGAAGGAAGGATCTGCTCTTGGTTTTCTGGTTTTGAGATGTGATTTTGTTGATGGCTCTCTTAATTGTTTGATAAATTCTTAATTCTATACAAGTTTACATCTACATGTATGCTTATAACATATATATTGCTTATAAATTTCAAAGCTCATCTAGAGAATTATTCTAAATGTTATGATTATGCACTAAGACAAATGTAATCTAAAGCAATCATGTCCAATGAATTTTTGCTACGCTTTGCAATGTAATTTTGAATCAAGTTTAGCATGAACCCTGCATTTGTATTCACCACCCAAATAGTTCCTCTTTTATACTTCAACCATGTAGGTTTTGATATTGATATTTGAAGTCTCAATAATTTTAAGGTCATTGTTCTTGAACTATTTAACCAATTTTCATGAAACAAAGAAACATTGAATGAATGAATGAGAGTCATTTGAATAGTTTGTCTGAATGAATGCCATTTTTAAAAGTAAAAACTAAGGGCACTAGAAATTTGCAATGACTTGATAGTATATTAAGTCAACTCTTTATTAGTTGCAAATTAAAATGCACTTTTTCATTCACTGGTTTTGATTAGTGCTTGCTGATGAACTCCAATTTTCCTTTGATAGCAACTTTCTTATACTTGTTAGTATTCATGAACACATAGATGAAATAGGATTGAACATGTGTAAATGATGTTTTCTCTGCAGGTGATGAAGGATGCAAAATACTGCCTCAACTTGATATCAGAGAGACTAGGACAGAAAGAATTTTTCTTTGGTGAAAGGTGAGTCTTTTTTTATCTACATGTATCTACTAAATCATCATCTGTATGTTTATCACTTTTTGTTTTTTAAATCTCATTGAGAAGAAAATAAAACTGTAATTTTGGGGTGATGATGCAAGGGAATTCATTATCATTCTGAAGATTTGGGTGATACATTAGAATCACCAGGTTTATTTTTTTTAATGTTCAGTAGATAGTGATTGAAAACTAGATTGTCTATGTGTTCATTGTCTTTGAATTCTTTTATTTTCTGACCTGATTGCTGGTATACCTTTATAGAATTGTCACTATTATTTCCATTTACTATGTGCATTAAGCTGTATTCAACAAAATGCAAACTTCCATTTGTGGAAAGTAAGGTAGTATATCCCATGTAGTAATAGTATATATTGTTCTTAGAGGACACATAGTTGTAGAGTCACACAAATGGTTGGAAACTTAACAAATCCGTTTTTTATCATTAAAATGATACCTAACAATAAAATCAGAATCATGAGTTCTAGAATTGAAACAAAACCCATGAATTGAAAACAGGCCAATATTATTTTACTACTTAAAGCAGCTGTCCCAAATACCTGCTACACACATAAAACCAAATAGCAATTCTCCTTATCGCATATAGCCAATATCACCCGATATTACTTTGTGATATCAATATCACGCACTTTGGCTTTGGCACGCTCACTTCCGGGATCCATCTTGATTTCACTGTATACTATTTACGAAATTTCAATCCATGTGTATTCAGCGTAATTTCTTCGTTTGCGTCGGAAGCCCAGCAATGGGCCGCTTCGCAAAAGAAACCCATATAACAAATAAATGCAGATATGAAAGAATAACATATATAATGATGTTTATTCGCAAAAATCGATGAAAAAATATTACACTACAAGCAGCTGAGGAAGTTTACTGTAGAAAACGCGTGAATGTTACCGGAAGTACCAAGAATGCCAAGAATCTGGGCCAAAAACTGCGCTGCAGGCATTCAGATTCGGAGAGCTATATGCGATTGGGAGAATTCAAATTGCCTATTGGTATGATCACTTTGGGACATGCTATGCTTCCAGTGTCTAAGCAATGATGAGCAATACTTCTGACCTCCCATAGGAATAATGGCTGCTTGGCATGAGGTCGTGACAGTCAGATTACAAAATGCCGGAATATAATCAAGAACCCCGAAACGCTTTTTGTACACATTTATTTTTTAATAAAGAGAACTGCTGAAACCCATGTAAAACCATTTGTGTACACTTCAGCTCATCTGACAACTACTTAATTGCCTCTTTAGATTTTGGATATCTTATGTAAGTCCCATCAGTAAGTAAAATAGCTATTATGAATGTTACTTCTCTCTACAAGTCATGAAAGATGTGAAAAGAATGTGAGCTTGGAATATTTCTATAAAATCGAACCTGTTTTTTTATGGTCCCATGAGAATTGTCTCACCTTTATATTCCTGAAGTGAATTTCTCTATTTCTGTTTTTAGTCCCACATCCTTAGATGCTGTGATATTCAGCTACTTAGCTCCTCTTATACGAGTGCCCTTCCCTAGTAATGCTCTTCAAGTGCACTGCAAAGCCTGTGAGAACCTTGTCATGTTCACAAGCCGCATCTTACAACGTTACTTCCCTTCTAACCTACAAGGTAAGCTCTTCATCAAACACTTGAAATGATAATGATAATAATCACACAGTGTATATTACTGCCATTGCATCTCTATGCATTTAATCTACAATCAGTGTAGTATCATTAACCTGGCTTTAGCAATAGTGGCTTCAAGGTGCTTATGCATCTCAAAGAACATACATCATGTATCCCATTCACCTCAATTGGGTGGAGTGCAGCACAATATGGATTAATTTCTTGCTGAAGGAAATTAACATAATGGATAGTTTTCGAACTGCTGGTCATCTATTTGAAATGCAAGAGTCAGAACCACTACACCATGAGGCTTCCATGCAATGAACCTTCCATCCATTATCTTTGTTTGAAATGCTTTCAATTAAATGTCGCATTTAGCATACCTACCTGTCTCAATCTGCAATCAATTACACTTGATAAAAGATATAAAATCTGTTTTATAATTAATATTAAAGATAAGTAATGAATTCATGCAGCTGACCTCATCAAAAGACTCACAATAATATTCCAAAACTTTTCCTTGCTTTCATCTAATGGTGTCTGCCGAAAAACAGTGAAAGTTTCCTAACTAAAAGTTTCTTTCATGCGCAGTACTGAATCATTTACACTTACATGAATACATGTATATGCACAGTTGCATGTTTGGGAACATTACTGAGTGTCATTTTCATTGGAAAAATCAAATGAATTTAGAAGAAACGTTATCAAATGGACAAAGTGATTGAGGGACTTTAGAGCTGTTTAAATTAGTATGACACCAACTTACTGCAATTACAACATTCTTACAAAAGTGACCCTTATCTGCTTATGCATAGATGTTACTCCAAAGTAGAGGCGAACAATATGAAAATATCACAACCTTGCAATACAGATGAATATTCAACATCACATGTCTGTCATCTGTACAGATCACCTGCAAACAATGTTTACAAAGACATTTTTTTTAATTTTCTGTTTAGCAACTTTCAGAAATGATTGATGCATGAAACTGTCATTAACTATGATGGAACAATGGAAATGTGAAACACAAAGTACTTTGATAACAGCAAAGTCATTTCACCATTATTGCTGTCATAGAAGTAAATCGTTTCTACCTCCAAATAACTGAAAATAGGACTAGGCAATAAGCAAACATCATTCAACGGTTATTCAACGTAGGATGATATGACAATAATCAAATAACAGAAAATATGATGTCATGAAGCACTGCTCCAAAGTGGCTTATTGCTAGAGGTTTGTTTGCTCATTCTTTTCCAGAGCCTGAAAAAACAAGCAATGAATCTGAGAGTCCATCAGGTGAGGCGATAGATGAGCCTCACAAGACACGTAATCAGATCCTCTCTGTCTTGTTTGCTACCACTGCCATGGTAGGATACGCGTTCTTCAGTGGTATGGTCCGTTTGGAGATCGTTGATGATGATGAGTTAGAGGATCATGGAATGATGGATGATGAAGAGGATGATAACTACCAAACACAAGAATAGATTGGAATTGAAAAGAAACATAATTTGTATACAGCCAAAGAATTTTTTTAATACGGACAGGTTAGGATGGACTAATGATTCAGTGACTCTAATGTTACCTTGCTATGGAGAAATGTATGAAGTATCTCATTTTCGAGCCTTTGTGCATGACATCTAGTTCTATTCTGATTTCACCCTTATCATGGTTCTATTTGTTTTCCTTTACTGGTACAAGGACAATCTCGAAGTCATCATGATCAAACTGAATTTTCTTAGTTTGACAAGAGGATTTGATGAAAATTATGCCCAAATATGTTCTGAATTGCATGAGTTTATTGGTTCATCGAGCTTCTAGTATGAGGAATGAATTGATCTTAAATAGTTCCCAAATAATGCAGAATCCAGAATCTGATTACAGCCATGTAATGCTAACCAAGCTATTTATTGCTTGCTATAGGCTGGAATCAAGCTAAACATTTCCTTACTTTGCACATAAATCAGGACATATGTGACTGAACACTCCAAATACAACGAATATGCCACCAGCTTCAGCTAATAAATGGCATAAAAATTGAGCTAGAATATGGCTGAATTACGTAAAATGCTTTTCACATGTTAAGGAGTATGAAATTTATTCTATATTCAAACAACAATTCTCATGAATAAGGTCAAGCATTTAGGACATTTTGGATGATTTGACTCTATTCATGCTATTCTGGCTGACTCTCCACAAACAACAAGGCCATGATCACCAAAGATTGTGCCAAATGCCTCCAAACTATATCCAAACTCATTCAGAAATGGCCCAAATAAAACCTTTGTGGCCAATTTTGCCACATTTGGAGGGGATTTTTAAAACTTAAAACAATAAAGAATAAGCACATTACCTCTATAAATATTCCACAGTATCTCCTCACTCTTTACCCATTTGCAGTGTGAGAAGAGAATGCTCAGAAATCAACCAGAATACACATGTATAGTTAGGTGGATTCACTGTAGGTTACGGAGAAACATTTATTATGCCTGTTATATGACAAATTAAAGTAGCATGAAAGTCGTGTTCAACTAAAGCCTGTTCCATTATCATCATTTTGCATGACAAAGGTTAGTCAAACTACATACAGAGTGAAGCACATTGGTGTCCTTTTCCAGCTCCCATTCAAACTGTAATATAAAGATGCGTCCAATAGAAAATTTACCCTGTCATCAAAATGACAAAATTAAAGGTCCGCAATGTCAATGTTTGCTATGTCTATATTGCAACAGTCAATTTTATATGTAGTTCATAAGTCCACAGATGAAATCCGTGTTTATGAACTTGTTGTATGATATTCCTACAAATGATCATAGAGAAGAAGTCAGAATTCATTTGTTACCTGTTATGGGATCACATAACTCAGCCATATTCATTTAATTATAGCAATACCAGCTAACTCGAACTCCATCCTGCACTGTATGGAAGTGAGTAAATGATATTATGAGTTTGCTATTGGATTGAGGTCGGGTCCACTTGGATGAATATTTACACAGTTTCTTGTTATGATCAAAATATTTTATGAACATTTGACCTTGATTTTAACAAAATAAATCAATTTCACCTATTATTCAACTGGATGATGTATTTTTTTTCATTTTTTTTTGTAATGATACTTCTGAGCATCTCTTCTGACCCTATCATTTACTCCATGAATTGAGGAACAGCAGACAAGTCTACTCGATTACAAATTTGGCGAGTTGAACAAGAAAAGATATTAAAGTGATAAAAACTTTTTTACATTTTTAATGATTTGAAGGAAAAAAAATAAAACAGTGAACATTTTCAGACATTTGCCAATTTGATGACATCATGTAAGCACTACTAAACCATCATTATATTTATATCAACAGTGTAAAATTCATCAAAATTCTACAGAAGCATACAAAGTATGCATCAATGCAAACATGCAAATTGGGGATCTACAAAAAGTACACATCTATCATGAGGATATCCTGTAATGATAATACTGATAATGATCGTAATAATATATAATTAATGTATTCTTTATATTGAAACCTTGCTATACCAGGGCCAAAATACAAGAAAATACAAAGAAGTGGGAATAGGAAAACTACCTTGTTACAAAGTGAGCTTGTCATATAAGTACTCTTTTTATAACAAGGTCTGACTGTATAATAAATGGTCAATTGTGCACCTATGATGTCATCAGTTGCCAATTTGTCTAAATATATGAGCATTCATCACTTTCTTATTAGTGTAGGGACAATGCAAACAGGAAAGGCTTCAATGTTACTCATAAGAAGTATGGTGGTACAACTGGTGTGTGTCTTTCAATATAGAAAATTGCATGATAACAAACTTAACCAATCACAGATCACTTTCTATTAGAACTAGCCAATCATACGACTGGATAGTAAGGGTGTTGCCCTAGAGCATAACAAAAGAGTATTATTGCATAGCCAGAAGTTGAATAGAGGTTCAAAGGAATGGAATGCAAGGAGGGTTCATAGAATGCTGACTAGGAAGAGGGAAGAAAGAGATGAAAAGAGACAAATATCATAGAAGTACTGTAGTGTATATTGAAATAGTGGAGGTAAGGATAGATAAGACAGGACGGAGGAAAGAGATATAGGTGAGAATGAAGGAGAGAGAGGGAGAGGAAAGAGAGATACCTATATATATAAGAGAACAATGATAAAGAGAGTTGAAGGAGGGGCTATAAGAGAGTGGAAAGGGAAAGAGAGAGAGAGGGGGGGGGAGAAGGAGTAAGGGAGAATGAGTAAAAGGATGGAATGTAAGGGAGAGGAAAATATTCAGGAGAGAAGGAGTCACTCAGAATATAAGATTACTTTTACATCACATCAAATACATGGTATAACAATAACACCTAATACACAGAATGTGCCTTACGTTTAGTTGTACGATTTTTCTCAATGTTCTATTTTTCTGTTCATTCGACTTTTTTAGGGAAAAATATCATTTGGGGGTTGACTGTTTGTTTAAGTCTTTGCAAATGCTGCATCTTATATAGGGACCAAAATTTAGCAAGAACTGAAGTTTCATAATATGTTACCTTTTTGATAGTGATAAAAATCTGTGAAAATGACATTTTCAAAGTTGCACCTTAAAAATGGAGATCAATTTGAAACTGTAAAAAAAAAATTCTGTAAGCTCCATAGAAATAGAAAAATGCAATTTAACCACCAAAACAGCATTTTGATGCATAATTTACCCTGATGAATTCTATTTATTATATTATTAAATTTTATTTTGTTCTTGTTTTTCTCCTTTCTTTTTATTCAGTTTGCGGCTTGCCTCCATCTTCATGTAAAAAATGTATGTCATTTTCGGTTGTGATAAATTATTTATAATTATGTCAATGAGAAAAGCTCACAGGCTTTGGGAAAATATTGAATTTGCATTTCAAGCCCTCAAAACCAGCATTTTAATGTGCAATTATTCCAACCGAATCCGAGGGAATGATTATTTGTCTATATCATTCACTCACATTTTAGACTTCGCGATTTTGAACCACAAATATTCATATTGAGGTTGTGCAGATATGTGTGAATCAAAGCTCATGATCAAGCTGAATAAAAATTTTACACCCTTCCCCCCCCCCCCCCCATTTCAATTTAATGCAATCGTCTTGCTTGCAGAATCCTGAAAGATTATATGTACATTGTTTACCTTCTCCTCTATGGAGGCGCCACTTTAAACAGGAACCTACGACTAGACAGTCTGGTTGTAGCAAAATCAGACAATGCAAAATAATGAAAAAGTATGAATGTTCAAATTCTCAAGGATATCACGATCCTTGAATATAAAGTCAGGTTCAATATTTTTACGAAAATTTTCTTATTCATGAATGATAACAAAATGTATAAAACCAAACTACCGGTATATAATGCAGCAGAATAAAACAGGAAATCATGGACATTGTGAAACTAGTTTGACATGTGGTTACCATAAATTCCACCAAGTAATATGGGCCTACTTAAAATTGTCAATTAAACAATTTCCCCAAGGGTGCTCAGGTGGCACCCACCGAATCTTGGTTTAGTAGACCATAAGCTATCATATTCAACAAAAAACACGTTATCTGGGGATGTCATGCTTTGGCTAAAAAAGGGACCAATTTTCTGAGGCTAATATAGAAGATGTCCGCCAAGATTTTGTTAATTAAATGAATGAAGAAGTTCACTTTTAAAATCCAGAAGGTTCTTTTTCCAAGTACCTTGCAGGCCTTGTAGCCGAGGATTTGAGAACTGACCACCCTGTTACAGTAAACCATCATACCCTGTTCATGCATTTTCCTCTTATATATGATAGTTTATTATCATTGTTTAGGAGTTACTAGATCATATTCCGGGGCACGCGTGGGGGAAATTCTTTACAGACATTTTCAAATAGTCTTTTATCCTATGGTGGCACTGATGGAAAAGCATAACCCGAGCTCGTTTCATAATTCTATGTATTACTTTGCTATATTTATCGTTTGCTTTTATCCAATGTCTACTTTTTTTATGAAAAATAAACTGCAAAAATATATGGGCTATCTCAATGTGTCATAACCCCATTGGGCGACCATAATGTTTGAAGATAAACTCTCACATTTTCACACGAATTAATGAATATCTTTAATTAAGAGAAGCATGAACACCTCTGAGCTCTTAGGACCAATTCAAATAAAGTTACTTTTTAAAAAATGAAGAAAAAACAAGCAAAAAAGAAACTATTTTTGTCTCCTAGTAGCTAATTCTATGTTAGAATTAAAGACTAGCAATGTGATAATCACATATGTGTTATTAGGTTTGGATCATATTAAAGGTCATTTTAAGACTTATTTGGCCACAATCTGTAGATGTAAATAAACATTGGATTAGAATATTAGATTGATATTATTATTTTAGATGGGAGATGTTTATTACTAGTAATCAAAGAAAAAGTAAGGTCACCCCGTTTATGTTACAAATGTTTGTCATTATTCTATTATTCACATAATTGGCTTATTATGTATCTTATGTGTGAGGCCATGTAATATACTTTCTGATATGTAGGCAGTAGGTACAGTGTACCTACTTCCAAGCTTTGCCTTACCGGTCACCTCACCTTCTTTCCTAACACTGCAAGTTATGACTGTACAGCATTACACTTGTACATTGTTCATTGTACAATGTATATTGAAGAAAGTTAAATAAATGAATGAATACAGTGCTAATATTGTTGAACACCAGAAAAGTATTTGAACAACACCATCGATGGATTAGTATAATCTGTAATGAAAAATGTTATCTTGTTGTTATTCATATCATAATTTTGTTATTCATATCAACTATATTAGTTGAATCCAGCACTTTTGGTGTTCTGTTTGTCAGCATGATACTGTAAAGACTGTAAAGATATGACGTAATTTGAAGAATGTTCTGTAATGGGGATTTTGTTGACTAAATAAGAACAGAATTATTTCCTGTGTCTAGGGCCCTAATGCATAAAAAGATTTCTTTTAAATGCAACTCAAGAAAATTAAACGCAAGTGCTCCTGATTGGTTGAAAATGGAGTTAGGTTATGTTTTTCTGACTTGCGTTTAAACGCAATTAGGTCTTTTAAGCTTGGTCTACGGCCTCCTCGGTGAAGAAAACTGAAAATTCATTTTTTTTCTTGTGCACATAATTCAGTAAAGTGCATGATAGAACATGCATTATTTATATGATGTGATCTGTGTTTGAGTTTGTTATTGAATAGAGAAGAGAATAATCTGTTGCGTTTATCATGCATAGAAGTGTAATACTGTATAGTGATGCTGTAGAAGGGGACCCCTCAAACTAGATGTTGGCCTAGTTTGTTTAACAACGACCAATTGATGATTGGTTGACTCTACCTCTATGAGCTCTTTGAATTTCAATTTGACAGGTCAGCAAGAAGTGAACCCTAAATTCTATTTTACCTACATATTCCTGAATTTGTTTTCTCTCTGTCAATAACAAAAGTGATGTGAATCATAAACCACAATACATTGTTGCAAACAAGGAGCGGTATGCTGCACGTTTTATACCAAAGTCAATTCATTCTCTTCCTCTCATGCGTTGAGGAGGCCAAATAAATAGCATTGTTCCTAGTTTTTTTCTTTTATTGATTTGCTCTCTATTTAACTGTGCAATATTAATCTCATTTGCACTCGCTTCGCATAAGCCCAATTGGACTTTACACAACTGAGATTCTATTCAATTTGTGGCACTTCATTTGCTTTTTTTTAATTCAAGTGTATATGATGGTAAGCTTCACAGAACGACCACTTTTTCATCTGAATATTATCAATTGCCAAAGAATATTACTGAGGATAAACCTGAGAAATAAAGTTTGACTTTGTCGTCCAACAGAATACTAGTAGAAAATGACTGCATTGCTGGGTCTGACATTATCCTCTTCCTTATGAGTTGCATGTATTGTGGGCCAAATGATAAATATATTTTGAAGACATTTGCCGACAGAGCAAATCATGTCATTTGAAGAGTTTCACCGTAGGAAGCTGCTGGAAGCAATTGAATCCTTGGATCTACTGCTAGTGAAGTCTCTGCTATCTCGACCTTATGACTTTGGTTCAAGATGGGATTACAAGGATCAAGAAGGACGCTCAGTCTACTCACATGCCATCAACAGTGGTGTCACTCGTAAGTAAAGATTTACTACCAATCCAATTCTAACAAGATGATGATCCAAATATCTTGATCATCATGGGGGGGGGGGGGGGCTTTAATTAGGGGCGATAGCTTTCCGGGTCAGAGCTAGGGGGCGCTAAATTTGGCAATTGAAGTTGCCTTTCAGCTGAGCTCAGTTCAGCCCACCAGAGGCGCAAAATTTTAGGTTGAGACATTTTTTGCTTGTCAGCCCTGCTTAGCACCCCTGGGGGCAAAAAAGATTGTTCTCCCCCTCAACCAAATTTTGAGGTTAATACCTTTTTTTTGCTTGTCAGCTCAGCTCCCCAGGGCGCCAAATTTAAGTTCAACCCCAGCCTGGTGCGCGCATGTTCAGGAGAGACTGCGATGCATTAAAGATGGGGAGAGCGGGGTAAACACGGACATGTGATTATTGCGGATGGGTATGGTTCACAAATTCTATTACAATTGGCTTACTTTCATGATAACCCTCTCAGCAGATTTAGCGCCCCTCTTCGCAGGCTTGCTACCGATTCATCAGTGGCTTTCCCTTAATAATTGAATTTCTTTATAATGTTATGTTTATTTTTGTAATGTATTAAACCATATCTGTAAAATGTCTATGTTTTCTGAGCGACCCATATATCTTACAAGTTTTTACTTTTTAATGGTACACAATATTATAATTTCATCACACAAACATTCAAAATTGTGTCATCAGAACCTCTATGTACAAATTATTATTTATGTTTTGATTATGTTTTGTATTTGTTTTGTACATTTACTTGATTTGTTGAAAAATAGCATTGTATTATTTTGTATTGTTTTGTATATACATGTATGATTCATATGGAGATGAAAAATACAATTTGAATTGAATTTTGGCGCCCTCGGGAGGTTGAGCCGGGCTGATAAGCAAAATTAAAGCCTCCACCTTGAATTTGGCACCACTGTAAGCAATTTTTTTGCTCGGAAGGGGGGGGGGGGGG
>BQKZ01000022.1:0-17455 GCA_036244855.1 Temnopleurus reevesii
GCCGTGAATGGCTGCCGGGCTAAAGCCAGGGTAATAATAATGTAAAGCGCCTTGAGCACTCCGCAGAGTGGATACGTGCGCTATATAAATTGCATCTATTATTATTATTAAAACGTAGAAAACAACATGTGGGGATAGCTCGAAAACTTGACCTGAGTATGATGGGACAAAACCGATGTGATTTTTGGATTCAGCGCATCAGATTCACCCTAAATCAGCTAAAAAATCGCAGACAACTTTCAAAAAGTAAAATTTTGTTGACCAGTGTAATCAATCCACAGTGTTACATAAAAAATCGTTGGTAAAACATCTAACGCCCATGCAACGTTACAGGGTCTGAAAAGACAGTAACAACTCTCATTTGAAAGTAAATAAACATAAATTATCGAAGGCCCCGAAGGGATTCGGTTTTCAAATATTTCTTGAGTACAATTTTGAAGTGGAGGAAACTTTTAACCAGTTTTATGTTGGTTGGGAGGGAATTCCAAAATTGAATGTCATTGAAATAGAATGAGTTTCCGACCTGATTTATCCGTTTTGGTAAAACAAAATTCAATTGGCTGTGTCTCGTATTATGTCTATGGACATTTGACTAGGAAGGGAGTTGATGAGACAGATTAATGCATTTACCGTCGTTCAAGCGTCTTCATTCCGTGTTTGTGCGATCTCTGAGCTTCTTTTCAAGTTCGTGAACGCTGGGCAGACAATGGCCATAAAAACAATGGTATGATTGGGTCTCTACTTTATCATAGTTATGAAATGCATGGTGCGTAAATTGACTCGGAAGGGAGTTGAGACAAAGTGTCTTCCTTCCAGGTTTCTTCGTTCACTGAGCATCTTTCAAAGTTCATACGCTGGGCAGACGTTGGTTGTAGACGAGATGATATGGTTGATGCTCTACATGGTCATATGAAATACATGGAGCGTATATTGACTTGGAAGGGAGTTGGTGAGACAGATTAATCCATTTACGTCGATCAAGTGTCTTCCGTGTGTGTGCGTTCTCTGAGCATCTTTTCAAGTTCGTGAACGCTGGGCAGACGTTTGCAATAAACGTAATGGTATGACTGAGTTTGTACATTGTCATATGAAATGCATGTATAGCGTATATTGCCTTGGAAGGGAGTTGGTGAGACAGATTAATGCATTTACCGTCGGTCAAGTGTCTTCCTTTCATGTTTATGCGTTCTCTGAGCATCTTTGGAATTCCATAAACGCTGGGCAGACGTTTGTTGTAGACCCATGGTATGATTGGGGCTCTACATTGTCATATAAAATCCATGGAGCGCATATTGACTTGGAAGGGAGTTAATGAGACAGATTAATGCATTTATAGTCGGTCAAGTGTCTTCATTCCGTGTTTGTGCGTTCTCTGAGCATCTTTCAAAGTTAATGAACGCTGTATAGACGTTGGTTATAGACGCAATGGCATGACTGGATTTATACATTGTCATATGAAATGCATGAAGCGTATATTGACTTGGAAGGGAGTTGAAGAGACAGTTTAATGCATTACCGTCGGTCAAGTGTCTTCCGTGTTTGTGCGTTCTCTGAGCATCTTTTCAAGTTCGTGAACGCTGGGCAGACGTTTGCAATAAAAGTAATGGTATGACTGAGTTTGTACATTGCATTGTCATATGAATTTAAATGCATGGTGCGTATATTGACTTGAAAAGGAGTAGATGAGACAGATTAAACACAAAGACAGGTGGTTAAATATGGACAGAGGGCAGAGGGAAAGTTGAGAGAGATGGAGAGAGAGAGATCTGCCTGCTTTCTTCTTCGGTTGCAGGCCAATTGAATTTAACATCAATCAATTATTCACTATTCTGTGCGAATGGGTGTGTATTCAAGAAATCATATACGCTTGGTATAATGGTCAGCATAAATTCAGGAGGGGGTGGGGGGGGGGGGGGGTGAAGACCAGCCATTTTTTCGGTTAATAGGTGCAAGCCTTTGGGTGTATGTAAAAATGCTATTCCACAGCCTCCCCCCCCCCCTTCAATCATGGCAGCCTCCCTCTCCCACTTTTCAAAACTTCCTATGTTAGTGTGTGGCTATAAGTCTTTAAAGGCGTCAGAAAAAACCGAGAGATCATTTCAATTTCCATCTCTTCCACGCTAGTTGGTGTTTGATGATAACTCGACAAGGATTTGACCGACGCGACGCGGTTCATAAACATCACAAATCCTTCTGAATCTTTTTTTTTTTTGGCGCGGGGATGGGGGAGGGTGACAATTAAATCATCTAATGATTGACTACAGATCTCAGGAATAAAAACACGATTGTCCATTTTTATCTCCAGCGGGATGTTGCCTCCACCTTAAAGACCACAACGGCTATAATTTGGCGCCCCTTGGTAGTTTTTACGCCCCTTAGACCTAAAAGTTGGCCCCCAGGTAGCTCAGGAAGCGTATTTGATATTACATATACGATGTTAATGTGGATATAAAGACGCCAGAAAAACCAAGACGTCTTTCAATTTCCATTATTTCCACGCTAGTTGGTGTTTACTAATAACTCGATAAGGATTTGAGTTTCAGTCATATACGATGTTGATGTGTGGCTGAAAATTTAAAGACGCCAGAAAAAAACCAAGACGTCTTTCAGTTTCCATCTCTTCCACGCTAGTTGGTGTTTACTAATAACTCGATAAGGATTTGACCGACACGGCGCGGTTCACCAGCCCGTGAAGATCAGCCAGCAAGGCAGACTGACCACCAAAGCGTACTCCACAGATTGCCAATTCGATCGAAGCTCTAACGAGGAAAGGGGGTAGATAGATGGATAGAGAGCATGGAGAGAGAGAGAGATGGAGAGATATATAAAAGAGAGAGAGAGAGAGAGAGAGAGATATTATTATGATGGTGATAGATAGATAGAGAAAGAGATAGAAAGAAAAAGAAATGAAGGAAACACTATCATGTAATCCTTATCATGGGTAGATATGAAACTATTGCTTCGTTTGAAGAAATTCATCAATTATCTGACTATGTTACACAAGATTTAAGACATATGCCCAATATGAAGTAAGCTTACACTGAAAGTACAAAACTGATATATTGATTTTAATGATCTAATTTTCAATAATAATTTTTCCCATTTAAAGTATAAAAGTTTATTCAAACTTTCAATTAAATCCGACCTCAACTTGTATCACGTGTTATACCAACATTTTCTCCCCATGCTATCTCCATTTTATGTGAAAACATTCGATGTATATCTTGCTCCGCTAACATCAGAAGCGGCATCAGGAAAATCTGCAAACATTTTCCTTCTTTTTAGCTCGCACTTCGTACCCCGTTGCAAGTTCCCGACGAAATACTGTGTGTCACGATGTGTCTGTGAAAAAAAAAAGAACCCGTAATGTGTTCGCATTATGTACATGCATCTTCGAATGGTCGCTGTGTATTGCATGGGCGTCGCCCTTTCGGAAAAGGGCATCGTGTTGCGGCATCGCATCACTCTCCGTGCTGCAATAAAACGCGAGGCTTTAATCGGCAGACGATATAAGCAACACGCTCGCATATTATGAGCAACGCATGCATGACCGTATAGTAGCGACACACCGTGCCTTAACTCACGGCACCTCGTTCGCTACGCTTCGTTGAACTCGCAGCGCCAATTGCGGCGAATTAAATCGCATCTATCTCGTGCTTCAGAGCTGTCCAGAACGGTTTTATGGCATGGACGGGGTAATATTCTCGTAGCGTTTTGGACACACTCGACCCCTAGCCGCTGCCAAACTCGCGTATGTTTCCGCATCTCAGCTCCCAATTTGCTTTTGGAATACACATCGAACTATAGGCATCTGGATGATACGGTGGTGTGAATGCTTTTGGGGACCTCTCCTTTCTGGAAATTTTATGTGAGGAATTAACTCAAGTGTTTGAAGAGCTCGAAAGGTATGTTGCTAAGATTTGAGGTTATTTCTGTCGAGTGAATTCTGATTTCAGAATAGCGAGAGTGGGATGAAGGAATTTGCTTGTTTGTGGTATATCCATATGTCAACATTTCCGTTTTTTTTTAAAGAACTTAGAATAAATGCATTTCACCTCGATTTTTATTATTGCTAGGAAAGGTCTATGTCAAGATTGATTTAGTGAATTATTTTTTAAAAATATTTTTGGCTATATTTTGAAAACAATTATGTACAGAATTAGAAAATTGTCTGCAGTGCTTCATATATAGAGTGTCGGTTATTGCATCCAACATATCGGTGTGTTATAGCGTAGGGAGAAAATAAATTCATGAATATATAGTTTGACCCATATCGGCATATCCGCTGAATTAGAGTTATACATTTTCAAAGTTTCAATAATCATTATGCTGGGAATCCATAAGTGTTTCCAAGTTATGTGGCATTATCATAAGGAAACTCTTTATTATGTATATTCTGAACAGAAACGCACATTGTATTTTCCCTTTTTCAGATGGACAATATTTTGTCGTTTATTTCACACGCACCTCACGCAGTATATTTGCACATACTCATATATAGTAAACACAAGCAAACACAAAAACGTACACACAACGAACACACAACGCACACACACAAATACTTTATCTCTTTCACACATAACCACATCCATATTCACATTATTCTTATTTATTATTTATTTGGCATATTACACACATCTCGCACACAAATGTACACTCACTCACAAACGCACAAGCATGACGGTAAACAAACTCTCTCTACCCCCTCATTCTCTCACAAACACAAACACACACACACACACACACACAAGTCATACTGAAGATACTGGCGACTCTTCTGAGATGAGAGGCTTCGACAGGAACCTTTAGTGTCCGATAATATATTCAATTTGTTACTCGACAGGAAATTACTCTTCCACCACGATCGATTTGCAAGAGCCTCATAGTTGTCTCTTATCGTTGATTCAACTCGGTCTAGTTTAGACACCCATCTGATTTACTGACCATCTCTTCTTTTTCCCTCCATTCCTCTCTCTCTCTTTTGATCACACATGCACCCACACCTACGCACACATATATACACATGCAGGCACATGTGTACTCACCAATACAACATGCATGATCCACATACGTTGACACACGCGCATCCACACACACACATACACACACACACACACACACACACACTAACACATATGCACACATATACATACAACTACGTACACAACACACACGGACACGCATATACATACGCATACATATACATACAACAAAGCACACAGACGCGCGCGCACACACACACACACACACACACACACACGTGCAGAACATACAGTATATTGTGCACGCACTCATACACATGCACAATGAACGTACATGTATGCACACATCCAAACATCTCATACTAGCTCTCTATCAAACAACCCACACTCACATTCACATATTGAAGACAGTATGGCGATTCTCTTTTGAGAAGAGGGGATGAGGACAGGAACCTTTAAAGTGCGATACAATATTCAATTTGTTACTCGCCAGGAAATTACCCTTCCACCACTTTCGATTGGCAAGAGCCTCATAGATGGCTCTTATCGTTGATTCAACTCGGTATAGTTTGGCCACCCATCTGATTTACTTCCCGTATCTCTCTCTTTGCAACCCTCTCTCTCTCTTCACACTCACTCGTTCTGGCTTTCTCCATCATACACGCACGCACGAATTGGTAGTTATATATGACATCTATCATGCACACACCCACCCACAAATACACGCACACGCTCGCGTTTAAGACGTTTATCACACGTTTAACGCGCACACGTATGCAAAAAAGCACATGTAGCCTAAAATGCTACAAAGTGCGACATCATCAAACACACACACACACACACACACACACACACACACACACACACACACACACACACACACACACACACACACACTTACATCGCACACGCAAGTATGAAGAAGAACATATTCTATCGCTCCCTCTCTTTGTAACACACATTTTCACACAATCACTTCCAACCTATACTGTTTATTATTTGAATCGTCGAATGACATTTTTGCTATGCTAATCTGTGCTAATTTCCACCCTCTCCGCGCCTTGAGCACTTAATCGTAATGGATTTGGCGCCTTCACCAGTCACAATATTATTATCATTATCATATTTATCATTATTGCTATTTTTAGTATTATCATCATTGGCATTATCATTATTACTTTTATTATTATCATAATCATTATCAGTATTGCACAAACACACACACACACACACATGCATGCATGCACACTCTCTCTCCCTCTCTCTCTCTGTCTCTGCATGGATCATATCTGAAGCATCCTTTTATCTCTCACAAATGCACACAACTACAAACATCACACACACATATACGCATATTTACGCCATCTGACATACACACGCACACGCACATATATACAATACCCCCCTTTCTCTCATGCTCTATTTTTCTCACTCCGGTCAACACGCTTCTTCAACTCCATTTTTCTTTCGTTCCACTTGTCTTTTGTTAGGGTTTTTCCTTTTTTAAATCTCCTTTTCACATATTCATCATGACCTTCATCCTTTTCCCCCTCTCCCTCTCCCCCTCCTTTTCTCACACCCCCTTCCAATATTTCATCCACCAGTTCTCGTATACACTTCTCTCCACTTTTTTACTTTCATTCCACTTTGTCTTTCCTTATGTCTCTTTTTAATCTCCTTTTCACATAATTATTTGTCATAACCTCTTTTAACCTCTCCCCTCCCCACTTACTCTTTCCCGCACCATCTTCCTATCTTGATCTAGTATATCCACTATCTCTCCTATCCACGTATCTTCCATTCTCTCCACTTCAATTCTATTTTATTCCACGTTTCCTTATCATATGCCGTCTCCTTTTAAGCTCATTTTCATACAATTGTCATGACCTTTATCCTTGTCCCCTGTCCCTCTTCCACACCCACCCTCACCCGCACTCACACACTCTTCCTATCTGGTATCTACCCTCTATCCTAGCCACTTCTCTTCCAAATCCAATTCACTCCCGTGCAGAATCAGTTCCCTCCACTTCTCCCAACTACACTTTTTTTCTTCCTCACTTTTCGTCATGACTTCTTTAAATTTCCTTCTCAAATATTTGCTTGACTTTTATCCTTCTTCATCCCTCTCTCCATCCCCCACTCCCTCTTCCCCACTCGCTCTCTCCCCCACTAACACCCTCTTCCTATCTTGAATCCACCATCTCTCCCATCCACTTCATATCCAAATCCAATTCACTTCCGTGCACATCCAGTACACTCCATTTCTCTCCACTACATTTTTTCTTCTCCACTTTTCCTCATGTCGTCTCCTTTTAATTTCCTTTTCATATATTTGTCAGGACATTTAGCATTCTTTTCCCCCTCTCCCCCTCCTCCACCCTCTCCCCACTAACACTCTCTTCCTATCTTCCATCCACCATCGCTCCTATCCCATCCACTTCTCTTCCAAATCCAATTCACTTCCGTGCACATCCAGTTCACTTCATTTCTCTCTATTTCAATTTCATTTAATTCCTTATTGACTTTCCTTATCATGCTTATACCGTCTCTCCTTTTCACAGATTCCTCATGAAATATTTCCATCTCCCCCCCTCCTTCCCCCCACTCACTCCCTCTCACAACAACTTCCTACCTTGTATCCACTATTTCTCCCATCCATTTCTCTTCAAAATTCGATTCACTCCTATGCAGATCCAGTTGTCTCCACCATCTCCACTTCATTTTTTTCACTCCACTTTGTCTTTCCTTACGATGTATTCTTTTAATCCCCTTTTCTTCACCACATTTTCCCTCTCCCCCCACTCACACCATCTTGTATCCACAATCTCTGCTATTCACCTCTCTTCTGGATCCAATTCGCTCCCGTGCATATCCAGTTGACTCCACTTCTCTCCACTTCAGTTTTCTTAACGCCATGTCGTTTTAAGCTCCTTTTCAAATTTATTTGTCCTGACCTTTATCCTTCCTCACCCCTCTCCCTCCCCCATGCACTCCCCCACTTTCCACTTACTCTTTCTCACACTCTCTTTCTCCCACCATCTTCCTATCTTCCATCCACCATCGCTCCTATCCCATCCAATATCTCCCATCCAAATCCAATTCACTCCCGTGCCCATCAAGATCCACCCGTAAATTATTGATTAAAAAAGAGAGATGGGGAGCAAACATAGCCACTACCATTTCACCACATTCACTGGGCATTACTCGCTCGCGATATGTGCCATTGACATTATTTGTCCACATCGGCTGAGCGATGTCTTCTTGGCTATATATTCTGGCTTCCATGTTTGCACGTACCGTCAATTGTCAAAACCTAGATGTTGTACCCCTTCTCTGTTTCCGGTCTATGTTCACCAGCTTTCTACAGGTTTTTATTTCATAAAGCTGTTCATAGATCTACGCACGACTGTATACGAACCATTGGTTGACAGTATATGTCCATGTTGGTTGAGCGATGTCTTCTTTGCTAAATTCTGGCTTCCATGTTTGCACTTACTGTGTACTCTCAAAACCTAGAAGTTGTACCCCTTCTCTGTTTCCGATCATCGGATCTATGTTCACATGCTTTATATAGACCAATCCAGGTCTTTTTCATACGGATCTACACACCACTCTACGAACGACTAGTGACCCTTTCTACGGTGTGATTTAGCAACATGGGTTATCACTAGGTCCGAGTAAGAGTCACCAGTCGTTCGTACAGTCATATGTAGATCTACACACATGTTTCATAAAGCTGTTCGTAGATTTGCGCACGACTATACGAACGACTGGTGACCCTTTCCTGCACTCAATGATAACTCCTGACCTGGCTCTGAATCATACCCGAGAAAGGGTTAGCAGTCGTTTGTAAAGTATAGCGTACCTCTACCAACAGCTTTATGACACAGGCCCCAGGTTATCAATGTTACACCAACTTGGTTTTCATATAAGGGCAACAGAGAAAAATAATGTTAGAACGACATCAGAAAGGGATAAAATTATTTTCCATTTAACACGTACACTGAATAAAATTAATGTATTGTGTTTTTTTTAACACCGGGGTATGCTAACTATAGAACCAAGAACACATTCAACCCCATCCTGGTGTTCTTAAAACACCCTTCGGTGTTGCCAAATATGAACAGCGAGTTTACATTGGCTTAACACTCTACTTTTTTGATGTGCAATACAAAGACATTATTAAGTTATTCCTCAGGATTGAACATTATTATGAACAATGTTTATGTATCATTTTAGCTAACACTTCGATATGAATTTATAACACCAGCAGATTTAATCTGATTCCTGGCTGGTATTTCTGGTGTTACCAAATATGAACAATAAATTAACATTAGATTAACACTCATGGTTTTGAACTTTGCATCACAATGACATTATTAGGTTTCACTTAATTCTATGAATATCGATCTGTCTCTGTTTGATTAAAGTCTTCAGCCTGAGTTTCACTCTTCGATTATTTACCATGTGGTCTGCCGTTCTTTTAATCCAATTCCTATGATTGCTGGCTTATTTAATTATGAATTTGAGGATTATATGATGACACTTCCAGGTTTGAGGTCCATACAGTGTAGGCATAAATATCAGAATAAATGTGTGATTGAAATCATTTATTTAAAACTAATTTGATTAAAAAAGAAGAATTATTATTACTAAAATTGATAATTTAATTTGATAAAAATGAATAGTAAAATTTATAATTTTTTTAGCAAACACTGGGATATGAATTTACAACACCAGAGGAATAAATGTAATTCCTAGCTGGCATTGTTTCAAAACTTTTCTGGTGTTTCCAAATATGAACACCAGGTTGACATTCGATTAACACTCTGGATTCTGCTGTGCATCTCAATGGCATTATTAGGTTTCACTTAATTCTAAGAATATCGATCGGTCTCTGTTTGATGAAAGTCCTCAGCCTGAGTTTCACTATTTGATTATTTACCATGTGGTCTACTGTTCGGCTAATCCAATTCCTATGATTGCTTGCTGATCTCATTATGAATTTAATGCAATTTCGATAAGAATTATTAGTTGATGTTACTTCCGGTTAAAGGCCATACAGTAGAGGCATAATATCATATATAAACGCCTGATTCTCAGCATTTACTTTTAATAAATAAATTATTTAATCAATCAATACACTCATGCTGTCCAAATATAAATGCGGTATGTTATTAAATTGCAAATGCTTTGGTAAATCTGTTGAAATTTTATGTTTTATTTATTCAATCAAGGTAAAAAGCCTGCTATCAGCTACACTCTCGAAACAGTCTATTCAAATTTAAATCGACGTAGTGTGCGAGGGGCACTTAATAATCAGCTTTTCAACATGAATATAATTTGCGTTGTTTATAATGCATCATTTCGTGAACACAATACGTTGACTTTGCAGAATGATGTGATGAAGCACTATATACCACACAGATTCTTTTAATATTCAATAGCTAATAAATTGAGTGCCCCTCGCACACAACATTGGTTCAAATTTGAATAAACTTTTTCGAGAGTGTAGGAGCTGTTTTTCAGCAAGGCCGTGAACAATTAAAAAAATACAAATAAGTACAACAAAATTATGTTTCCATCAGATAATAATAATCACAATATAATACATGGATCTTATATAGCGCTCTTTCCAATACTAATAGATACTCAAGGCGCTCAGAGCAAATTAATTGAAGTGATGAAATACATGTATTTCTTTTTTTTTTGGGACATATGGTATTCAATTCCTCTCACGGAGATTGAAGTTTAATAATTGAGATTCAGCCCATGTGTGTTGTGGCTATCGCATGTGGAATGAATTATCAATGAGTGCTATTAACTTGATTTAATAGTTAAAACCCCAATCATGGCTCTGTTAAAGATTCAATAAAATATGTAAATGAAAATAGAATAAATATTACAAATGTGCTAGATCAGGTTACAATTTAATTTGTAGTGAAAAAAAAAAAAGAAAACAAAATGAAAATGTTAAATGGACATGTAAAATAGAAATGGAAATAGCATGAATCTGACAAAATGTGCTAGGGTTAATTTGATTCGTTGTACTTTAGATCGTTACAATCAAGTACTATCACCATTTTTTTTCATTTAGATCTTTTCTTTAAAGTCAGTTAAAATATAAATACATATTGATAAACAGCAAAATGTTACTGAGAGTATAAGGAAACATGTTAATAAATCATTTGACATCCATAGCATTATTTCATCTTTAAAAAAAAAAGAATTAAGACATTTTAACACCCTATGTATTATTCTAAATGTGGGTTAATTCTGAAACTACGTGTTTTATCCAATGCCACATTATCCATGCATTAATGTTTTCTTTTCTGATATTGCTACATTTAGACAATGCCCTTTAAACTCGAGACAAAATAGATTTGGGTTTGTGTAATTCAAGAAATTTTCTAACCGAAATATCAGAAGATTCAAAAGATACTGTGCATAATAAAATGTGTCCGCATTACAAATGGGCATCATAAAATCTAATTAACCCCAAATTAACCCGCTCAATATCCAACAGACTTAGGGAGTTTCCGGTTAAGTTGCCCTTAATTAATCTCTTCTTTACAATGGGATGCTAATGAAGAATGAACACGTGTTTTCCATAAGTACCATTTTTATTAGATGCGAGCCTCTTAATACCAGTCAGATCTTAATTAATTTTCTTAATTTATTCTAGAGTATCGAGTCATGAAAATCCCCAATGAATATTCGATTGAGCTACGCAAGCATGGGCCTGCAACATAAAAGATACAATTAAACTTGCGATGAATATTAATCGTAAGTCTATGTGTACCATCACAGAGATATGATTAAAAAAAGTGATTAATCGTAAAAATTTTTTATGCTATATACTCATATGATTTTGTAAACTTGGGCGATTCTTCGGAAATCGGAATAAAGACGTGAATCTAATGGTTATTTTTTTTTTTTATTATTGAGGTGGAAGTAACCTTTCTAAAAAAAATAAAAAAGAAAAACAAACGATGACTTGATGCCATAACGTTGTGAAGGAGAAAAAATGAAGGAAAAGTAAAGGATAGAGTTGAATGTTATGTAGCTTCTTTTACAGTGTTGCGCTAAAATAATGATTAAATGCATTCTGCTAATAAAGTAAAAAGTAAAAAAAGAACTTGAACTTTCGATCCTAGCAGAATCTTAAAAGACCATTTTGCTGATGATTAAGATTTTGATAGGATAGAAAGCTTAAACTCTTCATTTTACACCAAAGCTCTCCATTATTGGATAAGCAGTTCTCTTTATTTATTTAATGATATTTTGTGTCATGAGTAAACGTTCCGCTTTGAAGTTTAATCAAAATTATTTCGAATTCATACCGTAGAATCACACTTATTTCTTTTCTGTTTTAACATTAATCATTGCCCTAGCTCAGATTATTGAGTTGTATATCCGATAGTGTACAATCATAAAATGTTATGTTAAACACGTTTCAGAGCTATGTCAACATATTGTGGTTAACCAATGTAACATTATCTTCCCATGCAAAATGAAGAACGTGTATGTCTAAAGAGGGGTTGTCATTAGGGGCGCCTTAATAATGGAATTGCCATGGCAACGCCATTTTGGCATATGTGGTTGCAGGGAAACTCTGGCAAACATCCTTGAATTAAACACGAACCCATTTTGACTATCAACGACATGCAAGAAATATTGCCCATGAAGTTTGTACCTGTACGTTGCCAATTTAAGGAGCTCATGAGAGTTTAAATAAAAAATTTGAAAATTCATAAGTTTTGATTGGATTGTTGGATGTTGATCTCGCTTTCCCAGTTTGATCATAATATTTCTCAACGTCCACTGAGAGCACATCAATGTCTGGGAAAAGTTCCCCTTTAAGGAGATGCTGGTGAAAAGTCGCTTCTCTTGCCCCGATCGCAGTCTCATAGAAATCGGCCATGTTTAAGTCATTTACAGATCATCTTGAACTTTTACTCCCAAACGACGACCAGAAAATTCATCCATTATTCTAGAAAGAGTCGTATATGCACTTATCCAGAGGGTAACCAACCTGTAGCAAAGGTTACCCTATCTCGAAATGGATGCTCCTTTAATAGACATTTACATACATTTGAGAAGATGTTGCTTGTGTTTTGTTCTTTGTGTCTCTTATTAAGCACATTCATATACTCTACCATGTCCAATGCGCTTGATATTTAGGTAAATCATCATTACCCGGACTGACTGAAGAGTCAGAAACAAATATATCTGTATAATAAACATGACTTGAAGGATAGAACCTAATCATTTATCATTATGTAACTCTGATACATGTATATCCACGATTTGCGATGAACTAAGACATGTTTCTATGTAAAACAAACTGTCAGAATAAATCATCAGTTTTATATTGGCGTCACTCAGCAAATTTTGCGTCCTCTTCACTTAAATTTTGGTGCCCCCTAATTTTCACCAGGGCATGCTATTTTCTCCATCATATTTTGACTACCAGGGGCAAATTGCATGAAATGATCCTAGCTATTCTCTTTTTGATAAGACGTCTTAGGTACTTGTGCCACGCTTTTAACATGTACACAAACGTTAAAACGTCTATGGTAAGAGGTTTGTTAAATGAGTTAAGACGTCTTATATCAACAGAAGGATACGGTAGATAAGACCATTTCGTGCATTTGTCCCCAGAACTTCTTCCTCCTCTCTCTTTATCTCTCTCTCTCTCTCTCTTTTTCTTATTATCTCCCTCTCTCTATTTCTATCCATCCCCTCTCCCCCTCTCCCCCTCTCCCCTATCCCTCTCTCCTTCGTTTAACCTTCCATCTGTGAGGTGTATTTAGATGCGCAACCGAAGTATCCCCGAGGCGGCCACTCTCCCCCATAGGTGGAAGCTCTATTGGTGAGCATAGATCTCGTGTTACCCGCTGTCCTGAATACTAGTTTCCCTGATTGCTTCGCGGCATCGTTTTAACATTTTTAAGGGAAATATCAGATTGAGATGAAAAAGCAAACATTCTGCTCAGAAAAAAACACATTAGAGTGATTAGTCAGCTCCAAAGGGTCTCAAACTGTATGAATGTACCAGAAATGATTACGTGGCTGCACATAAAGCCCATCGCACACGTCATGACCGGCTTACTCAACGATTTGGCAAATAAATAGTAGTATTCAATATGAGTATTTTGGCAAATAAAATGTGCATGATTTTTGTTCTGAGAACTCAGTTATACTCAACATATCTTTCACTTTCTTAATCATCTGTATACCAGATATATGGAATATTTCAGTTCTAAATCGTAGACAATCTAAAACCTGTTTACTAAGTATGTAAATTGATGCTATGTTTTTTTTTTTATTATATTCCACAATCACATTTTGACGTTGAATGATGTATGAATGACCAACTCGCCAGTAATGTCATGTACAATCATATTTTAGCAGAACAACATGTGCATTTACACATCCGTATTATCTGGCTACTTGCTACACAACAGCCCAGATAAGCCATTAATCTACCCTCCACGTTCCCGGCCCATTTCGCCGTTTAATTATATTAATCTATCCGACTTAATCTACTCCCATCCCATCTACATACAAATTAATTATGTTAAAGTAACTAGGCTAGCATGCATGCATGAGCTATGAGCGGTATTTCCCATGCCATTGCGGTGGCTGGAAAAAAGGTACATGTCATCATCTACATCCCGGTCTGATAACAAGTGTGAGTGCATATCATTGCGTGTTTTATGTCTGTGTTTGTGTGTATGTGTGTATTGGTGTGTGTGTATGTGTATGTGTGTATTTGTTAACTGCAAATATGGAGAGAGGGGCAGAGACATAGATTATAAAGGGGTAGAGAGACAGAAGGGGTAGAGGGAAGAAGAAGAAGAAGAAGAAGAAGAAGAAGAAGAAGAAGAAGAAGAAGAAGAAGAAGAAAAAGAAGAAGAAGAAGTAGTAGAAAGAAAACGTAGAAGAAATTATATTAAATAATAAAATGATAACAGGGAAAAATCATATAGGTATTTTGTCACATTCTGGTATAAAACACTGGTTCTTCAAGTGTACCTTTTTTTTTAAAGTAGATATGAACTCGTTGTGGTGTTGGCTGTTGCTGATGTTTAATTTAATGATCATGATGGTAGTGGTGATAATCATTAAGATGGAGGAGGCGAATAAGAAGAGGCGAATAAGAGGCGAATAAGAAGAGGCGAATAAGAGGCGAATAAGAAGAAGCAGAAGAAGCAGTAGAAAAAAGAGAAGAAGAAGATATACTAAAAGAAGCAGAAGAAAACGAGGGAGGAATTGTAAAATGGTAAGATATAAAATATGTAAAGATACATTTTTTTAATTGCTGTTAAAACACGGGTTCTTCCAGTGTAGGATGTTTTATCTAAAGTAGATATTAAATCATTGTGGTAGTGGTGGTTGCTGATATTGATATTAATGATCGTGGTGGTAGTATAATCAAGAAGAAGAGGAGGGATAAGACAACAAAGAAGAAATTGTACAAAAAAGTGATTACAAAAGATATAAAGACATTTTTTTCACATTCATTACAGATGTTTAAACACGATGATTATTGCAGTGTTCGGTATTTGTCTCGGGTAGATATGAAATCATTATAGTGTTGATATTGATAATAATTGTGATTGTAGTGATGATAATCATGAAGAGAATGGAGGGGGAAATTGAAGAAGGGGAAGAAGAGGAAGAAGGAGAAGAAGAAAACGAAGAAGAATGAGAAAAAGAAGAAGAGGAAGAAAAAAGAAAAAAAAAACGTTTTTAGTGTGTGTGTGTGTGTGTGGGAGAGAGAGATACAGACAGACAGATAAACAGAGATAGAGAGAGAGAAAGAGAGAGGGATGTGGGGGTTAAAAGAAAGAGAAAGAGTGATAAATAGACACGAACGTGAGGAGAGACAGAGTGAGAGAGAGAGAGAGAGAGAGAGAGAGAGAGAGAGATACAGAAAGAAACCGAGGAGAAAGATAAGAGCACGGAGCTCTTAAATGTCAGGATGGGATATGTTAACGTGTGGAAGATTTGAGTAAACCTTGACGAAGTGAAAACAAACAAGACCAGCTTGCTCCAAAAGTGCAGAGATGCATATGAGATGAGATGGCGCCAGGAATAGGGGATAGCCCAAGATATGCATACACTTACCCGTCCCGACCACATCACGTATATATTATTGGCACACACTTCCAGACAGACGCATGCCTATACACAATACATACAATGCTACCCACACTGTGTGACCTAAGAAAATGCAATCCTTTTCTATATACGCACACACTTGAACGTCACATATACGCACATATATGACATCAGTCCACACACACACAAGAACACGCACACACACACATACACACATATAAATCACACACATTAACACATACCATAGGCCTGCATGGCATAGGGGAAGTCCAAAGACATGCATTTACCTACGTTACACACGCACACACACGCTGACCACACATTCATAAAGAAACATGCGTATCCACTATGTGGTCAGAAAATTGAAATATGCTGCTTTTATATACGCTCACACAAACATTGATATAATGATTATGGACGCAGATACATACGCTTAGCCGAAGTCTAGTAAGTACATACGTACACGAGCACATACACACATATAAACATACACACACATGAACACAAACAAGACCCGTATTCACCAAGAGTGCAGAAATGCCTAGTCGATGAGATGGCGCCAAGAATAGGGGATAGCCCAATACATACATGCACTTACCCATACACACACACGCACACATATGCTGACCCACACATCCAGATGGAAGAATATGTTAACCATGCATCCCACACACTGTCACCAAAAAGTAATCTGTTGCGTCTATGTACCCACACACAAACATAAATAACATATACACACATAATAATGGACACACACATACACACACACATACACACATACACCATTTCCCAATGTTACGTCAGCCCATACGTACACAACTATGCTACCCACACACTGTTACCAAATTGCAATGTGCTTTAATATACGTACACACAAACATAATAACATAAGCACATATATTTATGGGTGGAGATACACACGCTTTTAAATACCCTAAGCTACTTCAATCGATACGCACACAGGCACAAACACATACACATATTAAACATACACACACACACACACGAACACATACCAGAGGCCTATATCTTTGAAGAGTGCAGAGATGCATAGTCGATGAGATGGCGCAGTGAATAGGGGATATAGCCCAAGATATGCAGGTACCAAGCATGGGAGGGGGAGGGGGAGGCGTAGGGTAGCGGAGCCCCAAAATCTTGAAAAAAGAATTAAAATGAGAGTAGAAGGGGACTAAAAATTGTGAAGACCCCCCATTTGTTTTAGCTTGTCAGAAAATGTATTACCGCAGATTGCATTTTTCGCGAAGGTTGTGCACCCTTTTTTCTCAGTGTGTGTCCACCTTATACCACCACCGAGTTGAACCATGTAAACTTGATCGAAACGC
>BQKZ01000022.1:17744-30182 GCA_036244855.1 Temnopleurus reevesii
TAATATAAAAATGGTTGGGACCCTAAAGAAGCAGCGTTTTGCTTATGATACAGGGCCCCTTGAACAACTTAATAAAACATTAATATAACATTAAACAAAGACATGTATAATTAAATAATAATTACATATCATACACGCACTCACACACAGCAAAAATATTGTGGTACTAATAGAAAAAAAAGAAGAAGAAAAAGAAGAAAAGAGAAATTATCTATTCTACTCGGTCAAAGATAACATTTTATCAAATATATTCTTTTTGTACAATGATTGAAATCTGGTTACTGTTGTGCTTGATCTAATATCTTGACTAAGCCTTTACTGACATCACCAATATATTGTTGGATACGCTTCTGTAAAGACAAATTGATTATGTGATAAAGTATAAAATTAGGGTCTGAGCCTGCAGCCTAAGCATGCCACATCTCATTTGCATAGATGAAGAGCGTTTGGGATGGTGGTCTACGGGATGCGGGCGTGTGGGATGATGCTGCGTTGAGAGATGATGGGAGGATGGGTAATTGTGTCTTTCAGTGAAGTCAAAATATGGCTCAATCAAATGATGTAAGGTGTGAAAATATTCGGGGTCAGTATACACTGCTGAACCTAGACTGTTGAATACAGAATAAGTAATAAGATGAATCTACATGATTCCAACTGGTGTTATTAATTGTTATGACATTGAATTATGAAACCATTTGAAAATCCCAAAACATGGTATTTATTAAACTCAACTTCACCAGAACCCCTGTAAAATAAAGGTTTCCAATTGATCGATATTCGTAACTAATTAGAATAGCTCTTTATAGAAATTAGCAAGCAATCTTTAATTTCTACATTACGGGGCTCTACAAAATATTAAAAACAACCCCAATAGTATTGAATTGCCGTGATTCAGGTGATGTTATTTCAAAATATATTTTGATGTTGAAATTATACTTCATATTTCGGCGTTCCATTAAAATTATATGCAACATTTTGCGGATGTTGCCCGACAAAAAGACATTGAAGGCAATGTACTGTATATAATTATTTCAATTTTATAGATTTTGCAGATGATGTGCAAACACTTGTTAGATGTTTCATAATTCAAAATACAACATGGATGCTGGATTGGTATTCAATTAAACAATGTTTCCCAGTGTAGTTTTGACACCAGCATGCGCAGAACAGGTTAGACGCATAATTACCTCGTGATGGGAAAGTTATACCCAATAATTTTGCAATTAATGATTATTGCTTTTTACTATATCTCTACTTGTCATGCTTACAGCATAGATCAATGAAATGAGTAATGAAATTAAGCTCCACGCAGGCAATTAAAGGAAATAAATACAAAATGTATTCCAACGCGGCTCGCAAGAACCCAAACAATTACCCTAATGACTCCCTTGATTCTCGTAAACTGATACTATATCTAGGTGTTTGCTGTTCATTTATACTCATTGCTGATTGCTTCTTGAATATCAAGTCTCAATGAGAATAGCCCGCGTCAAGAATGAGGATAAGATTGCCGTCTCGAAACACATATGCATTTAAAAATAACACTGAAAGAGACTTTTTTTGGATTAGAAATTGACATCCAGACACAAATCATTGATTACAAAAGTTCCACTCAGTTTGTTTGGAGATGGTTTTGATAGCCAACGCAAGGCCAATGTAAAGTGATTGCAGAAATACTGAAGGGGAAACGCTTGACTGACGCTAACATGTAATTCTAATGTTTGTACTGTAGGTATCAGACCACAAGTACTGGTTCTTAAGAATCCCAACCTCTCATGTTTGTAACATTTGCTTGGTTTTGTATGTATATTTATGTTTGTTTTGCCTGTGTCTTTTATTACTATTGTTTTTTAATAATTGTTTAAATATATCTGAAGGTCTATGTGAATATTAATGAATTTCACTCGCATGCTTCACAAATAATGTAAGATGAAAATGAAAAACATTGAAGAACAATTTTACGGCAAACAAAAGTCATATTATAGGTATGAAATAAATCAAAGAAAGACGTATTAAGTAGGTGGATATCGATGAACTTGCATGAAAAGATACCGAACGTTGAACGCGGGCTGAATCAATACAGTGCTGATCAAACGATTCGCTGTTTAGAACCCCCCCCCCCCAAAAAAAAGAAGAGAAAATCAATTCAATTTACGATGAACATACGCATACGAGCCTCAAGCTCAAAACTGACAAATGTAAACGGCTAACTAAAGGCCCGTGCACACCAAACACGGCACGGTATCACGGAACGGTTTTTACGCGATATCTTTGTTGTTATTGGCCAGTGTGCTCCTCTGCGCAAAGGATGTTTAACAATTGGCCAATCACACGGGAGATATCGCGTAAAAACCGTGCCGTGATGCCGTGCCGTGTTTGGTGTGCCCGGGCCTTAACAGGGAATCAACTTAAAAAAAAAAAAGTAATTTGAATAGATGTAGGTCGTTGCCATGGAGAGGACCTTACTTCAAAGAGTATCTCAAATCAAATTTGAGCGGATGGTGTATAGTTTGTATTGTCATCGTTTTTATCAAATGAATAATACAATTATGCGGAGAAAAATGCTTTCTACACAACCATGAATTTGGAAAGTGTACAGGGACATGAACTACAATGATAGCTGCTCTCAAGTGTTAAAGAAAGCGCACTGAACTATAATATATTTTACCAACAATTTATTAAATTTCCCGTCATTTCAATTTTGGCAGTGTTGTGGGTTTTGTATAGGTATGTTAAAACTTAGATGATAAGTGACCCCCATAAAAGTGAAGACTTCTTCCGACCAAGGCTTTTTTTCCTTTAAAAATACAATATTTTGGCAACCAAGCAATTCCATGTTTGGCCTAACTGAATTCTTTTTTTTTTAATAGACATCCACACTTAGATATAAAGGTGCAACATTTTAATTTTAAAGATACACCTTCTTGTGAAAAATTGAACTACAAAAGGAATGATTTTGTATTGTGAGGAGTGCTCAGAAAGTTCCAACCCTCTGGATAGCTTGGTTCTAGCTTATCCGGTCGTGTTACACACCCATTCAATTCAATTCAATTCAATTCATTTATTTTCACTTCATCAGAAATAATACAAAGTATAATGAACATTTACCAAAACAAAACAAAAAAAAGTTGAATAAAACTCTGTATAACAAAAATATAATGAACATAACATTGACAAATATTGTACAAAGCAGTTAACATACAAAGTAAAAGATACATTTTATGGAGTGCTTTCTTTCTTTTTTGAATAATAGGAATACTGATGAAGTGGAGGAGTCCGCTAAAAAGCAATGCTTGTAGAGTGCGGACCACTCAAAGAAAGAAAATGAACAATAGGAACTCATAATCAGAAATGAATTACAAATTTATATATATTTACAAAGGGTTCTAAGACAAAAAAAAAGAAACCAGCAGTACAAGACGAGAAAAGGAAGGGACGCTGCTAATAAGGACAGAATAAAAAGAGAAAACATTAGGAGAACATGTGGAGCTTGTGAAATGTGTAAAACAATAATGATAAGTATAGGATTAAGCTAAAGAGACGATGACATGAAATATACATGCATGCAGAAGGGATGGCAACTTTAACAGATATCAAACAATGACTACATAAAATTAAACAGTTTTTGCTTTAGGTGATGGTGAAATTCTGCACCCTTTTCGGCAGTTTGCACCATTAAAGTACTTTCTTTTTGCTGAGTATTTACATCAAAAGGGTGTAATATTGCGCCTTGTGGAATTTTGCTGCAGATTGCTACTTTTCGCGAATGTTTGCACACTTTGTGTACCCTTTTTTCTTGGTGTGTTGAGTCGGGCTCATTTGCATAGATGTATTCGATGAAGCAATGAAGCGTAACATACCACTTCACAAGATTGCTCCATGATGAACGAGTCTGCTGTGACAAATAAAGTCTATTGATTGCTCATTATGACTTGATATGAATTACCTAAAGTCGATTCGATTAGTCATATAATATACTTCCGATGTAACTCGATTCATATATTGATGCCTGATTAGTATTTTTCCCATGTGACATAGCTGTACGATAGAATACGTTTTAGTGGTAAGGTAGCCTTGAATTTACTGCTACAATACTTCATTATTATCATCATCATCATCATCATCATCACCAGCGCCACGATTACCACCACCATCACCACCATCCTTGTCATCATCAACGTCATGATCATCACCATCACCATCATCATCATCATCATCATCATCATCATCATCCTCATAATCAATCATATTCATTATCATCATCATCATCATCATCATCATCATCATCATCATCATCATCATCATTATTATTATTATCATCATCATCATCATCATCATCATATTCTTCACCATCAACACCACCACCACCACCACCATCATTATCACCATTATAATTATCTTTATCTATAGCACCAGAGCAACCAATAGCTGAATCACCGCTATCATTACCATTATAAAAATGCTTTCATATCTACCGTAGATAGTGTATTATACAAAATGAGAATATGAACAGCATCAAACCCAAACTACTAAAGATTATCAGTGAACATCGATCTTACCCACTAAAATCTTTCCAATTCTGCCTATAAATTTGGACAATTGCAGAGCGTTTATGCCCATCATCATAGTCTGCCATTTTGGAGTGCAATACAAATTAACCCCTGTGTACATCGTTAATCATCACGCATCGAGGACCGTGACAAGACTAAAAGAATTCATTTAATTTTGCATCAATTATTTCGCTTCATCAATTACTATTTTGCTTTCTCCTTGACCCGTTAGAAATACAGGAAATCATAAATAGGTACACATTATGAATATCACAATTTTCCCATCTTCTAGGAAAAGAAACATTACATTTGTCTACCAGAAAACAGTATAGAGCAATTCTCAACGACCTGTTTTTCGTCGACGGCATTCTATGTCACCTCGTTCTCACCCACTTCCAGTCATTTAACCCCTCATCGCTATCGCAGCAATCTATCTTTATATCTCTCCACCATCTAAAATTGGCCACGATCGTTCGGATTGTGACGTCACCGAGTCGAACGCAGCCTTACTCACAGGGTGAAAAATAACTCGTGACGTCACAGATCGATTCGCCGCCGCTAGATCGCAGACGTAGACTGTCCCGTGTTAGTCTAGTAAATACAGACCGCCATAAATAGTGTGAATAGTATGATCATGTCTCAAACGTAGTCTATCAAAGAGTTCTTTATGTGGTTGTGACAGTTAAAAGGGCACATAGTTTGCAACCGAAATGAAGCTAGATAGTTTTTGCATACAGCCGCTTTTCGACTTTAAAATATCTTATTTAAAGCAAGCGGCTTGAAGGAGACAACCGTAAGATGTTGAAACCTGGCCTTGCAATGCATTAACCTTACATTGCTTCCATCCTTCCCCTACCTTTATTATATACATGTATATCGTAAATTCGAGAGAGGCGGGAGAATTTGGAGAGAAAATTTAGAGCACAGGCAATTTTAAGTGCTTCACCATGGAGGCAATTGTATTAACTGCACGTTCTCTTTCGGGCCATCGTTTTCAGGACAGTATGCTACAGGGCAATACTGTGTATATGTTATACAATTGAACATGAATATACAATCTTTGACGAAAGAATTGGGTGGAGCGCTGCCCTACTCTGACAAAAGGAAGCAACTCTGAATTTTATCAAAATTGACTTTTTCCTTGATTTGAATTATTTAAGATATCCTCTATAATATAGTGAAAGAATTTAGGTAAAATAATCCCTAGTTACCAAGATATAGACATAGCAAAAGGAAGCAACTCCACATACAGAAAAAAGTAAAAATAAGAAAGCTTATGTGAACACGGATTAGTTTTTAAAACAAAGGAATGTTGAACTTTCATATCATTTTCGTTTACAACTTCAAACGAAGAATTTTGTGAGAAAATCTAGGATTCAGGAACTGTGAAAAGAAGGGACAAAGGCCGAGGACAAAATAAACAGCTACATGGACACGAAAGAAATATCCATGCTATTAATTATGTGTGAAATTGTTGAACAAGAGTCGCACTTGAGACTTTCTTTACTGATCATGAAGCTATTGTGACTGATTGAATGAAGCTGTTGTCTTTGTCCAAGTCCTTTCTGCTCACAGTTAGATAATTCTAACTGCTTTACAATGAAGGCAATTGCATTGACTGCACGTTCTCCTTTCGGGCCATCGTTTTCAGGACAGAACGCTTCAAGGTAATTAAATGCGACTGAACATTGTACAACATTGTACAGTGTCATGGATGAAATGGGAGGAATGTATACCAAGGGAAATTAAATGAGAAAGTGTGTTTAAATAAGACTTAGTTTATAAAACAAAGAAATGTTGAACTCTAATATCGTTATCCCTTTTCACTTGTGTTCGACGAAGGAAAGAAATACAAAAGGAAACGAGTGTAATCTATAATAGTAAATCTATAATGTGTTTCAGCGCCATCACCAACTGTTGAACTGTTGAATGTTGAATAGGCTATCCTGGTGAAATGTGAACAAATAGATAAATAACTAAAAGAAACAAGAAATAAATAATACGACATGGCATACCGCTTCTCAAATTCGATGAAGCATTGGTAGTCAGAGTATTATGTTCTGCAGTATGCAGTATTGGAGAATATCGCCCAAACCTAGAAAATAATGAAAATATAAAAATAGAATAAAATAGAAAGTACCAACAATTTCAATAAAATTGATTAGAAAAAGTCTTATCGGAAATAAGCCCATCCTCTTTAAACTTGAGATGAATACATTTTCAGCACGAAACAAAAATACCCCCCACGCGATGATAGATTATTTCGATTTCCTCTGTCTCTCACTCGTCTATTCGGCTCATCGTATACAGGTGATGGAGATGTGTGCGTGGGATGGGTACAGGGTGCCCAAATAAAATGTTCCAACCTATCTGGCCAAGGGGTCATCACATATCTCTCGCCCCCTTTTACTTTCATTTTAGAAGAAAAAAAAAATGAATTTCCCGCTCAAAACAAAATACCCACGCGATGATAGATTATTTCGGTTTCCTCTATCTCTCACACTTCTCTTCGACTCATCGTATATAAGTGCTTGAGATGTGTGCATCTGAAGGGTACAGAGTGTTCAAATAAAATGTCTTGACCTAAATGGCCAAGGGGTCATCACATATCTCTAGCCCGTTTTATATTCTTTTTTTTAGACAAAATAATGAATTTCCCGCCCAGAAATACCCCCACGCGAAGATAGATTATTTCGATTTCCTCTATCTCCCACCCGTCTATTCGAGTGACAATGTGTGCGTGGGGAGGGTACAGGATGTCCAAAAAAGATGCCACGACCTATAACTGGCCAAGGGGTCCTCACATATCTCTTGCCTCCTTTTATTTTCATTTTTACAAAAAATAATATATTTCCCGCTCAAAACTAAAATTGCTCACGCGATGAGAGATTTTTTTTCGATATCCTCTATCTCTCATCCGTCTATTCGAGTCCTCGCGTACAGGTGATGGAGATGTGTGCGTGGGAAGGCTCACCTTATACACAGTGTCCAAAGAAAATGTATCATTCTAACTCAGCTGGCCAAGGGGTCATCGCATGTTTAAGCAGCTTTAATTTGAATTTAGTATTTTATTTGTGGAAGCGAACACCAGGCTTAGTGAGCTTGTTCCTTATTCCTCAATTATCTGTTGCATTTATTTTCTTCTGGAATTATTTTAGACAGTCCACCAGTGCGCTTTGAAACATCGGTAGAGAGCGCCCAATACATGTTATCATTATTATTATTATTAGTAGTAGTGGTATTATTATTATTATTATTATTATTATTATTATTATTATTATTATTATTATTATTATTATTATTATAATCACCATTATTATTGTTACTATTATTATTATTATTATTGTTATCATTAAGTGAAGAGAGTTAATCAGTTGTTTAACAATGTGCAAACGTAGAAAGCGCGCGCAGCGTGGTCTATGCTCATTATAGCCTGATGAAGGCTAGCAGTCTACAGTAGCCGAAACGTCATTCTATTAACGTTCTCCGTTTGTACATCCTGAGACAACTGATTATCTCTCTTCAATTATTCTTCACCACGATGAACATATTTCAAACCATTATTATCATTGTAATAAATTGTTGTTACATTTCTAGACTCCCTTCTACTTTCATTTTTTCTCGTTTTTCCAAAATAATTTTTGGGTTGATATAATATTGCTGCAGATACCATTTGAAGTTTTACTATTACAAACGTGATCATGAATGAATAAAACAACAGCGACAACATCAACAACACCCCCCGCAACAAACAAAACATTATTTGTCCAGTGTAAATGGCAAAAAAATAATTATATTCATTCGATTTGCTATTCCTACTAAAAGCTAGTCTCAGATTTTTTTATATCACCCTGTATATTTTGCCCACGGAGTCAGAAAGCGGAAGGTTTGGCGGCTGCAAGGTTGTCGAATTGCACAGCAAATAATGAAATTAAGCGTCAAGTCAGCTCGCACTGAATATTGCCACTTCCAATATACTGTAGCAATGTATACGAGCGTATTTGATGCAATTTCACACAAGGATATCCTATTCGCTTTCATTTCAGAATATATATATGACACTGTGCGAGTGCTTTATGAATGATATCGATTGATTTTATGCATGTTATGAAAGCTGAAAAATATTACCAATATAGCTATTTCATCTCACATTATAATGTTGCCGAACTAATATTATATCCTTTTGTTGGATAGGATAGGATATTGTAATAGATGTTGTATCTTTAGCTGAATATGAGACGTGTTCACCCCGAAACATGTACTCCTAAAAATATTGCACTCTCTTCCTTATATAGTGGAGGAAGCTTTGAATATCTCATACAAAATGTTCACAATTGTGGTAAATTTTGCTTGCAACAAGTTTAAATGCGTGTGTTTTTTTTAATATAAACAACTGTGTCATGATCAAATCAGTTTCTTACTCATGCATGTAATGAAAAGTGCGCAATCGTTTCAGAGTTTCGATGAATATCATTCTTCGTTTATGAGTGTACGACCTGGACCTTGCATTAACATAAAAGAGATACGATTAATCTAAAATTAATCGTATCTCTATGGTACACGTTTTGCCATAGACTTTACGATTAATATTTATCGTGAGTTTAATTGCATCTTTTATGTTACAAGCATCTGGTGTATGTTGTATATCAGTTTATATTCAACACTATCTCCATTACTAATTACGTCTCATGTGTTTTCTTTCTTCTCGACTCCATTTCAGGAACTCCAGGAACGGTCCAAGATGGGTTTCAAAGACAAGATGACGGCCATCTTGCGCCGCCTAGTCCGAACCAAGTCGTTGGACCTCTATAGCGGTAAATCCATGGGCGAGGACGAAGGTAACGTTCCAGGCCGGCTACCCAAGTGCCTCACGACACTGGACTTGGTCTCACTCGGCGTGGGGAGCTGCATGGGCACAGGGATGTACGTGGTGTCGGGATTGGTAGCTAGAGAGATGGCAGGACCGGGAGTCATTCTGTCGTTTACTATCGCAGCTGTTGCGTCAATTCTGTCAGGTAAGCGTCAATAGTTTCCATATGATGAATTAACAAGGGATTTTCACTCAAAGGTTACGTCAATAAGTCATTCCTAGGGACATGAATGCATGTGGTGTCTATATTGGTAGCTAAATAGATGGCCGATCCGGGAGTTATTTTGTCCTTTACGATCACCGCCATTGCGTCAAATTTGTCAGGTAAGTCTGAATAATTTATATATTTATGATGCGTCAAATTATTGTTGGTTAGTCGTTGCGTCAATAAGTCATAAATGGGAATATAAATGCATGTGGTGTCGGGTCAACAGGTTGTAAGACAGATGGTCTAAATGTGATGCGCTTATTATGTGGTGTCAGTTGAGGGGTGCGTCAATAAATCATATTAACTAGAGACATGAATGCATGTGGTTTCTGGATTGGTAGCTAGAGTGATGGCCGGACCGGGAGTGAACTATAGACGCCATTGCGTCAATTATGTTAGGTAAGGGTAAATGATTTTCATATCATTCGTCAAGTTGTTGGTTATTCGTTGCGTCAATAAGCCATTAATGGGTTTACTATCGCTGCCATTGCGTCAATTCCGTCAGGTAAAGCCCTGGTCACATAGGGCCCCAGAAGCAACACGATCCAACACGACTCTTTGTTCGGAGGCAGTTAACTGTGAATTAACAAAGAGTCGTGTTGAATCGTGCTGCTTCCGGGGCCCTATATGACCGGGGCCCAAGCGTCAACAGTCTACATGTGATGCGTTAATTCAGTGGTGTCAATTAAGGGGTGCGTGATAACGGGGGACACGAAACTATGCAATGTCGGTTGTTGGAGCAAGAAAGATTAGCTAGTGAATTTTGTCCTTAACAAATTTTGTGTCAATTTCGTCAGGCAAGCCGAAAAATGTTGCCCCAAAAGGTTGTTAGTGGCTCCAGCCTCCGTACGCTTGGCGTTGGGAGCTGTATGGTATTAGACGTGGGGTATGGTCTGGTCTAGTGGCAAGAGTTATGGCCGAGCCGTGAGTGATTTTGTCTTTTACCATAGCCGCCATTGTATCAATTCTGTCAGGTTAACGTCAACGATTTTCCTGTGATACGTCAAGTTGTTATTGGTTAGCTGTTACGTCAATAAGTCATAACTGGGGATATGAATGTATGGTGTCTGGTCTACATTTTGCAGTCTGAGACATGGCCGGGTTCAGCTTACCCTTTACCATTGCAGACATTGCGTCTATTATAATAATTTCCATTTATAAAGCGCCTTTTCGTAAGATAAAGTAATCTTAGCGTTGGCGCAAATCATCACGAACCGTGCTTTATCGTAATATTCACAAATGAGAGTTTATGCCTGTACGCTAGAAAAAAGTTGGGAAAAAGTTTACCCAACACAGTGCAACATACTGCGCACACAACTCTTCTATTGGTCAAACGATCTCCAAAATACATCCAAATTATGCCCAACTAATGTGACCATGAATTGAACATAGTTTATACAACCGTTTATAACCGTTTACAACCATTTATATCAAGCGCCGGTGACTATCATGACATCCAAGGAACAATGGCATTAATCGTCCATCTGAAAAAAGAGTCCTTGCTATAACCAATAGTTGCGTAGACAGTAAATTTTGCAAACTTTTTTTACGAGTGGGTTGTACATATTTCAGCTCAGGAGACTTCATATTTGATTGGCAAGCTCAGAAATGTCATCCCCAGTCTCCCACAATTATATTACGACACCCACCTAGTGCATTTTGTCATTGTGATCTTGCAAAAGGTCAAACGATGTCTCTTCTGAATACTTAATAAGCGAAACATTTCGTCCTTCACATTATCTAATATACCATGGCAAATCCTATCCACTTAGGCGTCTACACATTTGTGTTATTTCATTGAAGCACTTGCATATCTTACGACACGTCATTCACTCTTCCAATGAGATATACATGGAGCTACAAATTACAACCATTTTGTGAAATCGACACCCTGTATGTGCTACATAATGGCATAATGTACCAAGTTTGGACACAGATTAGATGCATGCAAAGTCATGACGGCCTGATTATCCTTAAGAAATTTCATTGAAATAATTGTATTTTAACACGTCTCTGAATGATATGTCCATGAAGTTACAACTTACGACCGATTTCTGAAATTGACCCCTCATCTGATGCATGATGCACCCAGAAACAGAAACAGATTAAGGCTATGTGCTTGCAAAGGCATGACAGCCATGTCCATCCTTACGATATTTCATTAAAACACTTGATCTTACAACACGCTACCATATGAGATGTCCATGAAGTTAAAACTTACGACCGTTTCATGAAATCGACACCCTGTATGCTGCATAATGTACCGCGATCGGATACAGATTTAGGATACGATTTCAAAAAGATGACAGCCATGGTCATCCTAACGATATTTCATTTAAATACTTGATCTTACAACACGTCTCCGAATGAGATACCCATGAAGCTACAACTTAAGACCACTTTGTGAAATCGACCCCATGTATGCTGCATAATGTACCAAGCTCGGACACAGATCATGGCAATAAATGCAAAGGCATGACGGCCGTGTCTATTCCACGGAACTACTTGATCTTACAACACATCTCTGAATGCGATCATGCCCAATAGTTACAACTTACGGCCGCCAATTTGTGAGATCGACCCCATATATGCTGCATAATGTACAATGTTTGAACACAGATTGAAGCTATGCATGCAAAGTCATGGCAGTGTGGCGTCGCGTGCAGGGTCAATCGCACAACAACTTTAAAGGTTCCTTCACAAATGTCATGTTTGCCTCTTTAAGTGTCTGTCCATGGTTGAATAAATTAGGAAGACGCTTAGCTGATATTAACGTGTGCCTCTGTTGAGCGCCAGTCGAATGACCTAAA
>BQKZ01000022.1:31515-62279 GCA_036244855.1 Temnopleurus reevesii
TAGCGCACGTATCCACTCTCATTGCTGAGTGCTCAAGGCGCTTTACATTATTATTACCCTGGCTTTAGCCCGGCAGCCACCAGCGCACTTGGCATTTCAAGGAATAAATATTCCTGCCAGGTACCCATTCACCTCACCTGGGTTGAGTGCAGCACAGTGTGGATGAATGTCTTGCTGATGGAAATTGACGCCATGGGTGGGGTTCGAACCTTCGACCTTCTGGTTGAAAGGCGAGAGTCACGACCACTACACCACTACACCACTACACCAGATAAATATGTAAGTGAATGAATGAATGAACAACTAAGCTGATGGTATTTGCTACTCCATGCCAAGATGATCAGATGAATTCAAATCTCTCTCAGTTCAATGACAGCTCTCTTTCTGACCATCGTCTGCGTGAAAAAAAAACAAACAAAAACAAAATAAAAATGTGTGACAATGTCTTTAAAGTAGAACGCAATGAATAGATAGATAGATAAGTAAATAACTGGATAGATGAATAATTAAATGAATAAATAAAGACATAAATGAATAAATGAATGAATGTATGAAGAAAATAAGTTACAGGCATTTGCTACTCCATACCAAGATGATCAGATAAATTCAAGTCTCTCCCAGTTCAATGACAGCTCTCTCTGACCTTCGTCTGCGTGAAAAAAAGTACGTCAACTAAAAATCCCTCAGGGCAGCTCTTTATTTTTTTTTTCATCTACAAACCCTTGATATGAAGTAGCGTTTGGAGAGGCAACAAGGCAGTTCAGAAGTTCTTCATTAATCCTTTAGCTATTCCTAAGTACACTTAAAAGTCTGATGTTCAATAACGCGAAAATAATAACACTGCAAAAAACGCTGGTGTAAAATTTAACACCAACCGGAATCTGCAGATTTCCACATCAGACATGCTAGAAAGATGTTGAAATAACACCAAAGGGGAATGAATTCGATAGATCTAAATACCCACTGGCGTTGTTTAAATATTATATTGATTTGATTCCAAAGAAAATAAGATGCACTTCTAAAAAATATTTACGGATTTTTATCATGTGTAATCGCCAATATGCAGAGTAAAACTTGCCCATGTGATACCAAACCATATTCACAAACTGAGTTTATTATGTCGAAAGACATACCTCTAAGATGAAGTTGACTATGGAGCACTTACAGGCTGATACCACCCTTCTGCCAAACTGAATTATCTTAAATTCGATTTATGAATTATAAATTAATGATTTCTTTGATTAATGAATTTGTGCAAATGAGATTAAGAAAAATAGCCACCAAACATCAGATTTCAAACGGAATATATACTTCGTTAATAATACAATTCTGTTGCCGCGGTTTGAGAGCTGGGTGGGATCTGTCAATTGATGTGACTGCCCTATGCGCTGCGACAGTTACTAAGTTGTATCTAACTGAGTTGAAATTCTCGCTTTTATTTCCCGCCATTCAGTTGCATGAAAATCAATGATCTCATGTGTTCTAATTTTTGGACACCCTATAGAATCAATGATGCTTGTGATGATTTTGTCTGGGATTGAAATAATCTAATAGCTAAATATATTAAAAGGGCAAGTGGGAAGTGCGATTATTCCCCATCTATCCCTCCTGTTCAACGCAATAACATTGTCAGAATGATCCCCTATAATTACAACTTGTTTAGACAAAAATTATGATATTATTGTTTCGTCTCCGCCATTCAGTTCCATGCGTTCCAATCATTTGGTACACCCTGTTGATGCTTGTGATGATTTCGTATGGGATTAAAATCATCTTATAGCTAAGTACATTAAAAGGGCAAGTGGGAAGTGGGATTATATCTCTCGTCTGGTTTCCTATGCTCAACGCGGTGACATTGTCAGACTGATCCACGGAGACACCGTGGTGTAGTGGGTCCGACTCTCGTCTTCCAACCAGAGGTTTGTAGATTCGAATCCCACCCATGACGTTAATTTCCTTCAGCAAGAAATTCATCACACTATGCGGCACCCAGCCCAGGTGAGGTGAGTGGGTACCTGGCAGGAATATTAATTCCTTGAAATGCCATTTGCGCTGGTTTACGACGGGCTAGAGCCAGAGTAATGATAATGCAAAGCGTCTTGAGCTCTCAGCTGAGTGGATACGTGCACTTTACAAATTGCATCTATCATTATCATCATTATTACTAATTTTGTTGATGCGGTTAGGGCGCATGTTGGGATCTATTGGTGTGACTGCTCTGTTATCCATTCCATTCTTTTGGGACACCCTGTATTGATGATTTAGTCTGGGATTAAAATCATCTTATAGCTAAGTACATTAAAAGGGCAAGTGGGAAGTGAGATTATTTATCGTCTAGTTCCTTCTGCTCAACGCAGTGACATCGACAAACTGATCCCCTATAATTACAACTTGTTTAGACAAAAGTTACGCTATTATTGTTTCGTCTCCGCCATTCAGTTCTATGCGTTACAATCTTTTGGGACACCCTGTTGATGCTTGTGATGATTTCGTATGGGATTAAAATCATCTTATAGCTTAGTACATTAAAAGGGCAAGTGGGAAGTGAGATTATTCCTCGTCTGGTCCCTTCTGCTCAACGCAGTAACACCGACAGACTGATCCCCTATATGCACAATCTGTACGGACAAAAGTGTTTCTGTTACTGTTTCATCTCTTTAAAATATTTCTGATTGAGAAATATGTTCTTTTCCCTTACTTTGTAAACACTAGTGATTATTCTAAATATTGATTTAAAACATGAAGTTTAGGACAAAGTAAATGAAGAGGGTTTTCTTCAAAATGAAAGATTCGGGATCATTATCTTTCTGAGATTGTATTTTGATGCGTTTGTTAATGAGAATAGTATACAAGGAATAAATTTAACTTTTGTTCATGACTTTTTCTCACTTGTCAGCTTTCATAGCCAGTATCAGATGTTGTTATTGATTTGCATGCTGTTTTTCTAATTTGTGCTCAATTTTGCAGACATAATAAACTTTGAAACCATGTTTAGAACAAATTGCTCTCTTTGGTGGATACGTATGCAGATACTTGCTGCAGAGAAGTATTTCCATAATCATCATCATCGTGGTGGTCATCATCATCATCATCATATTCTTCTTCGTTATCTTCATATGCATCATCACCATCATCACCGACATTATCATCATCATCATCATCATCATCATCATCGTCACCACCAACTCCACCACTACCATCACCACCATCATCATCAACACAATAATAAAAATAATAATAATAATCATCATCATCATCATCATCACGATGGTAGATAATACTTTTCTGTTACAACCATCTATATAATCATCATAATTATCCTACTCCTCCTCCTCCCCTCGTCATCATCATCATCATCATCATCATCATCATCATCATCATCATCATCACTCTCATGAATCATCGACATCATGATAACTAGCAGCATCATCATTATCATTATCACCATCATCGACAATGCTTCATTACATCATTCAGTATTACTACTATTACTAAAAATAATTTTAAAAGGGTACCATATATGTTTTACTAACGTCTTCATCTTGCCCATACCTCCTCTGCATCCGTTGTATAATAATCACTATACACCATCTGGTTGTGCAAGGGGAATAATTAGGCCTTATTATCCCCGCCGACGATGGCACCCCGGTTGAGCCATCTTCTTCGATCTGGGAATCTAATTTTCATCCTCGAGACTGATTTTGTTACCATGGCAACGGAAATTGCTCTCATTTATTTACACAGGCGGTAGACCGCTCTCGTGGCTTTTTGTTGTTGAGAGCGTGATCACGTGATCGCGATATAGTATATTATATCCCCCATAGTCTGTAATATTATTTATGAGCCCGCTTCGGCTTCCGTGTACCCATTTTGGGTATAATATTGGTCCTAATAAAGTCTTTCCCCGTGATCAAAATGCTGAATGATTCATTCACGTAGTATTCTAACGAGCACATCGCTTTAGCCTTTTTATGAGTATCATAAATATATTTGAGACATGACATTTTCGTTTCACAATTCAGCTGTCAATGTTAGGCATATATTCATGTATTTGTTTTCATGGGTACCTGAAATATAAAAACTCATGTCGGCATAATTTTGTATTGTAAAAATGAATAGATAAAATAAATAAATCACAATTCAGCTGTCAAGCTGCTATGATCCTTATTTCAGATAAATCGTCTTGTATCTACGTGTATGTAGTATGTTTGTATGTATGCAAATATCTATCTATCTATCAATCTGCGTATTCGCATGAAAGTGAATGCTATAAACTTTGAAAACCTACAATACCCTACTGTGTTCGCTTATATATTTCACAATTATCGCTGAGAAATTGGTGCTTGAGTCACTTTTAACAACGGTTACCCACTTCGGTTTTACCGTTATCATATAGCTGTGGTTGAAATATTTCCACGAGTCCGTTGCCAGGGCTGTGGTCTGTAAGCACATGAATTATATAGGGGAGATTGAGTCATATTGGCGCTGAGGTTGTGAATAAATATGTTTATGATTATAGTAATAGCGGTATGTGGTGTTATTTACATGGTTCTGTGCCCTCGGAAATTTGTTGATGACGCACAATTTTTCAGTTATGATTCAATGCATTAAAATATGAGCCCAGACGGCATAGCAACAAGCTAACAGAAGTATAAGAAGAAAAAATATGTTATGCAGTGATATGATAATAATAACATTAATATCAATAATAATGATGATAACAATAATAATAATAATGATAATAATAACGATAATGATAATATTAGTAATACTAATGACGATAAGGATTAAAATAAGATGATGATGATGAAGAAAAAGAAGAATGAAAAGAAGAAGAATGACAAGAAGAGGAGGAAGAAGAAAATTCAGAAGAAGAAGAAGAAGAAGAAGAAGAAGAAGAAGAAGAAGGAGAGGAAGAAGAAAAAGAAGATGAAGAACAAGAAGAGGAGGAAGAAGAAGAAGACGAAGAAGAAGGAGAAGGGGAAGAAGAAGAACGGAAAGAAGAAGAAGAACAATATTAAGGAGTACGAGAAGAACAAGAAGACCAGGAAGACGAAAAAGAAGAAGAAGATGAAAGGTATTTATCTTGGGTAGATATGAAATCACTATGATGTTGATGGTTGCTGCTGCCCAAAAGGATAATCGTTATATTTGTCTTAAAAGGTCCAACAATTTTTGAAGATACCTTCCTCTGACAATGATTGAGTAAAGTGCGTGATGATAGAAATCCAGATCGATTTCAGGTCAGAAAATAGCTTCAGAATACATCATATTCTGCTTCATTTGTTTGGTAGCAGGTGTTTTATGATGATCATTTCATATTTCGTGATGAAAAGAAGAAGGAAAAAAATCGAAAAAGAAGGTAGGATAGAAAATGGTTGAAGATACCTTGGAAGACAGCAATTTCGATAAAAAAATGACGTGTTTAATTTGAGATCATTTCTAAGATCTCTCGCTGATGTCACCACATAATTGCGACTATTGTATGGCATATATAATAATGTACACCAGGGCTCAGTAACATAAAGCTTTGCGATTAATTGCTAATCTGATAGCGATTGATATCAATCGCAAGTCTATGGCAAATCATGTACTAAAGCGATTAATCGCAAACCTTTATTTTACGGGGCCCAGGATTAGGGAAAACGATCGAGTGAATTTTGACAATCAAACATCATCATAATTTGAAGAAAATAAAAAAAGTAATTCACATTTTTCGTGGCATCTTGACTCACCTAGTACTAAAAAAAGGGGCGATGTTAGATAGAATACTGTATAGTCATAAATAAATTCATTCATCATGACGAGAAGTCAAAAACTGTTAAAATCTCAAGTAAAATATGAGGGAATTATACATCATGACAACTTCTTAAATCGAATTTATACGAAAGAATCTTGATTTTCATTTCAATTATAACTACTACGTACGCTCTATATAGAAATAAAGTAAATGCAGAAAATCAGTTGACTTTGCTGAGCAAAAGGGACACCAATTCATGAGAGTTTATTGCCTCTAACTTAACCCTTCAGCTGCTCTGTATACTGCACTCCCTGTGCCAAGTTTATTTTGTGCGGCTCCTTGGAGCGGTTTTTAAAACTCTTTGATCCTTTTCACCTCTATTAATTGTTTTCTGCTTATCGTATGAAGAAATAGCCTGCTACCTAAGCAGGATGTGAGAGTTAATCTACAATTAAGTTAATACACAATAGTAGTACACAAAGGGTGTTATTACGATTGCGTGTATACACGCACTTAGCACTCCTGCATATATCAGTACACATGCATGTGGAACGTTAAGGGTTAAGAGACGTATAAACTACATTTTGTACCGTTGTTTTGGGACACCATGTATGCAAATCGATCAGGCAGGTGTTAGATGCTTTGTTGTTGCCCAATCCTTGTTGAAATAAGCCAATGGGACTTCCTTATGGTGCAGTCACACCAACAGACTGATCCCACGCTGCTGCCAAAATAATTATGAATTATGAATTATTAATCATGAAAATTAACTATGAACTGTAGATTATTNATTGAGCCTGTTGTTTCTATTGATAGAATTGTGGAAACATTCACTTGATAGTCCATTGAGCAGTAATTGCATTCCATCGTCATTGTTCACCAAGTTAATCTCTCTTAATAATGGCCAGTTGTAAACATTCACCAATTAACATAAGACATAATGAGGAATGATTCAACGTATGTTCAGGTCAGGTGTAATTACATCTCAATGTCTTTTGTAAATCAAATAAGTTCCCCTCCAAGGGATTTCCACAAATGCCCCCTAAAAATTCTCTTCATGCATAGTACTGTATATGACCTCATATACAGTACTCTGCATATGAAGAGAATTTTTAGGGGCGTTCCCAAAATGTCTCTCTAAAATATAAAGAAAAAATATTATAAAATATATGGGAAACATTTGGGAGCTCTCTCACTCACAAATGTGATGGTAAGGGTAGCATAGATCACCACAAGTCAACATGTATTGTCATAAAAGTGGACCTTTAAATATAATATATAGTTTTGGTAAGACTAATGTACAGAGAATTGCACCAGCTTGAATAGCATGATCAAAACTATAAATAAAAAATATGTGGCAAATGATTCTGCAAGAAAATGTATAATGACAAAGAAGTAAGTGAATCATTTTTCAGAAAATGGGCTTCGTCAGGACAAACACTGTCACAAAAGCTGCTCTCTATAATGACGAGAGAAGCGGGAAAAAGGTGAAAGGCTGTGACAAAAATCATGAGGCGTTTAACCGGTTTTGAATAATTTTGTTGAATTTCCCCTGTCAACACAAATCTTCTTGTATATCGTTTTCAACAGCATGTCCACGTTCTTATCATATTTTCCAAATCAGAGTTCTTTGCATAATCGGCAAGTGGCATTTTGAAATGACTTTGCCAACATTTGGCCAACTTTTCAATTTTTTTTTTTTTTTACAAAGAATCACTTCGTAAAAAATATGCTTTGGTCTCGACATGTGTGTACGATAAATATGTCATGATAAAAATCTAATTTAATTCAAATTTGTCAATATTTACCAAATCGATATTTGAGCTCTGAAGATTGAAAATCGTAATTGGGACATTTATGTTGATGATCTCAGACTTGCTACCCTTTTATTGAAAGATAGAATCGAGTCAAGGGCTGGGGAAGAGAAGGACCACTTCAGTTTTTGTGTCTCCTTTATGGTTTCCAATACTTTTTGTTTTATACATCATTTCAAAGGTCACTATTTGAATGTTATTGTTTCATCCTTATTCCGAGGGTATTGTCCTGTATTGTGACTGACTTATCTGAAAAGCTCTCACGCTATTGACAGCAACTATACCGTTTAACGCAGAAAACAGGCACGCGCCAAATTAATAGCTAGCGACAAACACTTAGTTTGGTATTGGGTACATCGCTCGAGATAATGTAATGTGTCAAATTGTATTAAATTAAATGACCTTTAGAAGCGTTTTATTGGTGGTGGAAAGACCGAGTTGATGCATCTAAATTTAGATACGCATTCGTTGCTCGTTTATCTATTCTCAAGCTCGTTTGTGTACTTGCGTATTTTATAGTAAAGCTGTTATAAAACATCTTAAATAGATAGGGCTGGATGATAGAACATTCAGACTAAAAAAATAGAAGGCGAATGGGCAGGTTTGCTAATAGATGGAGAATTCATGCATACTTTATCAGCGTATGATATAACATATTGATAATAACAATGTGCTTGCAACCGCATACAACTGCCATTGCGTCTTTATGCGCTTAATCTACGACCAGTACTGCCATTGTGTCTTTATGCGCTTTATCTACGACCAGTGCGGTATTATTGCCCTGGTTTTACAAATTGAATTTTAAGGAATGTACATTTCTTCCAGGTACCCAATCATATCACCTGGGTTGAGTGTAGCACAATGTGGGTGAATTTCTTGCTGAAGAAAAATTTACGTCCAGGTTGAGATTCGAACAGCCGACCCGCTATAAGGCGAGAGTCAGATCAACTACATCACAACGCTTCCACATTATGATGTTGGCACAGGGCATTCAATGAATTGAGCAAAAACAAATCATTCCTGTATCATGTACAGGGCATTCACAGATAGTTGGTAAGATTTACAGCGAAACATTAGAATGGAGATGATTATTTTCGTTTCCATTTGCTGATTGACAACCAGTGCTTTGTTAGGATAATTATGTTAAGTGGTTTCTCCGACTTACATAGGCAATGAATGTGCACATATTGATTTGATATGCCAAGAAAGTAGACATGATAAATCATTTTTTAACACTTCAATCTAGGAAATGCTTATAGGGGCAGACGCCCCGGTAGATAGAAAGAAGATCAAGTGCAGACGCGCCTGCATTTGATGATGATATTGATAATGATAATGATAATAATGATAATGATAATAATAACAATAATAATGATGATAATAATAATAATGATAATTATAATAATGATAATAGAAGCAATTCATATATAGCTCACGTATCCTCTCTGCTAAGTGCTCAATGCGCTTTGCATTATTATTAACCTGGATTTAGTCCGGCATACACCAGTGCACATGGCATTTCAAGGAACAAATATTCCTGCCAGGTGCCCCTTTATCTCACCTGGGTTGAGTGCAGCACAATGTGGATAAATTTCTTGCTGAAGGATATTAACGTCATGGGTGAAAGATCGAACAGCCGACCCTCTAGATGAAAGGCAAGCGTCAGATTTATTACACCACGACGCTTCCACACATGATATTGACACATACAGTATTCAATGGATTGAGAAGCAAATCAACATAGTTGGTATGATTTACAACGATACATTCAACATGGAGATGATTATTTGCTTTCCATTTGCTCGATTGGCAATCAGTGCTTCATTTTTTTATTAATTATGTTAAGTGGTTTTGCCGACTTTCAGATGCATTGAATGTGCACACATTGATTCCATATGTCAAGAGTGAAGACAAAATATATCATTTTCGGCCCATCAATCCAGGGGGTGTCCCGGTAACATCCTGGAAAGAAGAACGAAGGTAGAGCGATCCAGTGCACCCGCGCCTGCATTTGATTCTAAAATGACGAATGCACATCATTGTTTTCAATTTTCAAATTGTTTTCAAATTACGTCAATCACTTCATTGCATTGAATTACAAACTAAAGGCTGACTCGCACCATTGCGTTTTTAGCCTGCGTCGGCCCAGCGGTTTTGAAAATAAAAAAAAACGCTCCGTGGACGCACAAAGACGCAGGTCGTATGGTGGACTGACGCTCGGTGTACGCTCCTTGAGTGCAGGCTGAACGTCAGTCCACCGTCTGATCAGCGTACACTGTGTGTTTGGGGAGCCTTTTTAATTAGAAAAAAATGTTGGGTCGACGCAGGTTAAAAACGCAAAGGTGTGAGTCAGCCTTTATATCAGTGTCTTATTGCTGACTGTCATTTGGGAATATCTAAATTATTCAAACTGGCAACCAACATCACTTCCTCACTATCCCCGACCGTCAGTATTGTAGTTTATGCAGGTATATTACCACTCACTTTAAATCATCCCAAGTGTAAAGCAATCTTGACAATGGAAAGCCCGGAAGGGTCCCGACGTGACTAAATAATTTATTTCTTGCTTCATCCACGCACATACTATGAGTAGGAGCGACATGGCATTTGGACAAAGTAAAAGCTTCATTCATGCCTTTAAGTTTATGACAGCACAACAACAACAAAAAAAAATAGCCAAGAAAACAACTTCCCTGTTTATTCACTGTAGAGATGCGATACCTGTTTGACATTTCTCTACATATTAGGAGGGAAGAACAGCACTTTTGTGTGCATATAGCTTTTGTGAATGTTAAAATGGAATTTGTTTATTTTGTCCAAATTCTGCTCACGTTGGAACTGATCAGTTTCTAGTCACCATGAGCAGAAGGGACAAAGAATTTTGGACAAAATAAACAACTTCAGTCAAGCCTTCACAATAGCTTCATGAACACACACAAAAGATAACTTCCCTATTTATTCCTTGGAGTGATGCGATACATGTTCGACATTTGTCTAGAGAATAGGAAAGAAGGAAATATCTTTTGTGTGCATCTAGCTTTTGTGAAGGCTTGAATAGATTTTTTTTTACTTTATCCAAATCCTTTGTCCCTTCTACTCACATTGGCACCGATCAGTTTCTAGTCGCTGTGAGTAGAAGCAACAAACGATTTTGGACAAAGTAACAACTTCTTTCAAGCCTTCACCATAGCTCCATGAACGCAAGAGAAAATATCTTACCTGCTTAGTCACCATAGAAGTGCGATTACCGTTAGTCATTTCTCTACAGAATAGGCAGATAGGAGGAAAGGAAAATTATTATGTGCACCTAGCTTTTGTGAAGGCTTGAATGGATTTTTTTTAAAACTTTGTCCAAATCCTTTGTCCCTTCTGCTCACATTGGCACTGATTAGGTTCTAGTCACTGTGAACAAAAGGGACAAAGAACTTTGGACAAAGTAAATTACTTCATTGAAGCCTTCATAATAGCTTCATGATCACAAAAGAAAATAACCTCCCTATTTATTCCTTGGAGTGATGCGATACTTGTTCGACATCTATCTATATATTAGGAGGGAAGGACATTTCTTTTGTGTGCATCTAGCTTTTGTGAAGGCTTGAATTGAGCTGTTTACTTTGTCCAAATTCTTTGTCCCTTCTGCTCACATTGGCACTGATCATGTTCTAGTCGCTTCGAGTAGAAGTGACAAACGATTTTGGACAAAGTAACAACTTCTTTCAAGCCTTCATAATAGCTTCATGATCACAAAAGAAAATAACTTCCCTATCTATTCACTGGGGAGATGCGATACTTGTTTCTCTACGTAATATGAGGAAGGAGGGAAATTTCTTTTTGTGTGTGTGTATATAACTTTTGTGGGTGCTCGCAATGACACTGAACAGCTTCTAGTCACATTGAGCAGAAGCGACCAAAGCTTTTGGACAAAGAAAATAACTTAATCCAATAATTCACATGAAGTTCATGATCCCAATTTTTTTCCATCGCTCTTATTCTGCCGAGAAATGTCAATCAGACTTAATTAAACGAANCTTCCTCACTATCCCCGACCGTCAGTATTGTAGTTTATGCAGGTATATTACCACTCACTTTAAATCATCCCAAGTGTAAAGCAATCTTGACAATGAAAAGGCCGGGAGGGTCTCGACGTGACTAAATAATTTATGTATTGCTTCACCAACACACACTATGAGCAGAAGGCACACATATTTTGGACAAAGGAAACAACTTCAATTAAGCCTTCACAATAGCTTCATGACAACAAAATAAAATAACTTCCCTATTTATTCCTTGGAGTGATGCGATGCATGTTCGACATTTGTCTACATAATAGGAGGAAAGGGCATTTCATGTGTGTGCAGTTAGCTTTGTGAAGGCTTGAATGTGATTTGTTTACTTTGTCCAAACCATTTGTCCCTACTGCTCACATCGGCACTGATCATGTTCTAGTCACTTCGAGTAGAAGCGACAAACGATTTTGGACAAAGTAGCAACTTCTTTCAAGCCTTCACCATAGCTTCATGAACGCAAAAGAAAATAACTTGCCAGTTTATTCACTGGAGACATGCGATAAGTGTTCGACATTTCTCTACAGAATAAGTGGAAAGGAAATCTCTTTTGCGTGCATCTAGCTCTTGTGAAGGCTTGAATTGAGTTTGTTTACTTTGTACAAATCCTTTGTCCCTTCTGCTCACATTGGCACTGATCAGTTTCTAGTCACCATGAGCAGAAGGGTCAAAGAATTTTGGACAAAGGGAAAAAAAACTCATTCAAGCCTTAATAACAGCTTCATGATTACAAAAAGAAAAAAAAAACGTCCCTGCTTATTCACCTTAGAGATGCGATACTTGTTCAACATTCCTCTACCACTGTCTACAGAATAGGAGAAAAGGAAATTTCTTTTAATGTGCATCTAGCTTTTGTGAAGGCTTGAATTGACTTTTTTTACTTTGTCCAAATCCTTTGTCCCTTCTGCTCACATTGGCACTGATCAGGTTTTAGTCACTGTGAACATAAGGGACAAAGAACTATGGACAAAGTAAATTACTTCATTGAAGCCTTCATAATATCTTCATGATCACAAAAGAAAACAACCTCCCTATATATTCACTGGAGAGATGCGATACTTGTTTCTCTACGTAATAGGATGAAGGAGGGAAATTTCTTTTTTTTTGTGTGTGTGTATATATAACTTTTGTGGGTGCTCGCAATGACACTGATCAGCTTCTAGTCACATTGAGCGGAAGGGACCAAAGCTTTTGGACAAAGTAAACAACTTAATCCAATAATTCACATGAAGTTCATGATCCCAATTTTTTTCCATCGCTCTTATTCTGCCGAGAAATGTCAATCAGACTTAATTAAACGAAAAGGAGGAGAAACTTTTTTGTGTCTATGTAGATATTGTGAAGGCTTGAATTGAGTTGTTTACTTTGTCCAAAACCCTTTGTCCCTTGTGCTCATAGTGGGTATATGGATGACATTGCCAATGAGATGCAAGGGCGGATGACCGAGAGCACGATCAATAAAAATGTGGATAAATTCATCGGGTACGTAATAATTCATGGACGATGTTGCATTGAATAAGCTTTAAAAATTTACAAGGGCATATTTTATGACGTCCACGGTTGATATGTGTGCGTATGTGTGTCTGTATGCATGTGTGTACGTTTGTTTGTGTATTTGTTTGAATGAATAACAAATAATTATGTATCAATTCATTAATGTTTGTGTTTGCTTTCGCACGAAAAACTAAAAGTTTTGTCACATCCAAATTTCTGGAAATAATTTTGAAACAAAATAAAAATTTGTAAGAATGAAAGGGAAACTCACCTTTAATACACCTCAAATATTTTATTTTCTTGTCGGAGTATATTGTGTCTAGAGAAGGCCTGGTACAGCGTTTATGCTGATTCCATTTTTACCGGTATCAGCTCACTTATATTTGAAAATGGAGGAAAGACTACCATACTTGGCAATATAGATGGCGGTATTGCAGTATTAGGATAGCCGTCAATTGACAGTACTAAAAGTTCGACGGTTTCTCTTTCGTCTAAAAAGATTTTCCCCCAAATTCATGATGATTAGATAAAAAATAATCATGACTGTGATCTATGAGATATTTTTTTATATAATTTGGGAAAGTATCATATTTTGCAAAGTGCCCGAACATTTATTTCGATAAGAAAGAATGTGAAACAGCTCGAACAACTAAAGTTAATTCAGATTTTATGGCGTTTATCATGCAATACTGAATATTTACGCCATTTTATTTCACTACTGTTATTTCTTTCTCTTCATCTTCTCCTACACATTACAGGTGTCTGTTACGGCGAGTTTGGCGTCCGAGTCCCCAAGACAACAGGCTCCGCCTACATGTACAGTTACGTCACGGTTGGCGAGTTCACGGCATTTATCATTGGTTGGAATTTGATTTTGGAGTATTTGATTGGCACAGCGGCCGGCGCAAGCGCACTGAGTAGCTGCTTCGACTCCCTGTTCCGGAACAAAATCAGTACTTTTATGCGAGACAATGTCGGCGAATTCGGTATTCATGGTAAGAGCAGCAAAACTTGATAGATGTTTTCCCGACCAATTTCATCAGAATTGTATTCATAATCGAATGGATGTTCAGATTTGACGGATTTGTGTAAACTTACTTGTACCATAACTGATTTTCCTTTACTAATCATTTAATGTATGTATTCGAATTAAGGGCCAAAAGTGGTCATTCAATTTCACGCCAATCAAAAATTCGTACGATTTTACCTTGACTTTAAAAACACTTCTTGCCCTTTTTTAAATTTGATCGTTCTCATTTCCACGCTGAAATAAGAACAATGTGAAATTGCATGCCTATTAAATCAAATAACATCGACTATTCAGGTAAATAATGATCTTTCATATTTATCGTTGAATTGAATAATATTTTGATGAAGTCGCAAGGTAAAACGTATATAGGCGTGTATTAAACATGGCAGTTAAGTGACTTTTAGGACTTTGTGTATCTTATCAGATCCATAGTAAGAATATCTGTTAAGAATATCATTGAATGGTTGTAAAGAAACTGCAATCGTCTTCAGTGTAAAGGCCCGTGCACACCAAACACGGCACGGCATCACGGCACGGTATTTACGCGATTTCTCCCCTGTGATTGGCCAATTGTGAAGCATCCTTTGCGCGGAGGAGCGCGCTGACCAATAACAGCCAAGATAGCGCGTAAATACCGTGCCGTTATGCCGTGCCGTGTTTGGTGTGCCCGGGCCTTAACGGACATGGCACATTTGGCTGTTCCGTTACGCTATAGTATTGACGTATTTATTATTATCATTTAAAATTTGTATACGTAATTTTTCAGATGTAATTTGTTCAGAACACAAACCTTCCTAATATCATGAATAGGGCCTAGCGTAGCGAAAATTACTATAGCAAACTTTTTAATTATGTAATGTAGAAATAATAATGACTACGTGTCTTTTTTTCCTCAACTTTTCTCATTTTGACAGTTAAAACGTATCCCGACCTCGTCGCCCTCGTCATTGCCGTCATCATGACCCTGATCGTAGCTGCTGGCGTGAAGAAATCAGTGGTCTTCAACAACGCCCTCAACGCCCTCAACATGGCAGTCTGGGTGTTCATCATGGTGGCAGGGTTCTTCTTTATCAACGGGGAGAATTGGACGGAGGACGGGTTCATGCCCCACGGATTCTCTGGGGTAAGTTAAAGAAGCAGTGGCCAATTGCAAGAAATGTTCTTAGCTATCCCCTTCTTGCTAAGCCTGCGTCACACCTTTGCGTTTTTAGCCTGCGTCGGCCTAGCGTTTTTGGAAATTAAAAACGCTCCCTTGACGGATAGCGTACGCAGATCAGACGGTAGACTGGCGTTCGGCTTACGTTCATCGAGCGTACGTCGAGCGTCAGTCCACTGCATGACCTGCGTCTTTGTGCGTCAAGGAAACGTCTTTAATTTCCAAAAACGTTGGGCCGACTAGGCTAAAAACGCAAAGGTGTGACGCAGGCTTAAGACGTTTTACATTTTTGTGTCACTCTCGAAACATAGTCCTTTTAACGTTTGTGTCTATGTTTAGAGTCTGGCATAAGAAGTTAAGACGTCTTAGCAAGAAGAGAATAGCGAAGATCATCCTTTTGTGCAATTGTCCCCTGATTCTTAAGAATTATATACAAATTAATCAAGACGAATGAATACAAATTGACATTACTTTCTTTAAAGTTTTTCCTTGTTTTTTAATTTTTTTAAAATTAGACTTAACTTTCTAATTGTTCTAGATTGGAGCTGATTTTCTTGTTGAATCCCAATATTTCCTAAATTTTGCATTTGTTTCATGTATATAAGGCCAAGAATTGCAGATAGCAAACAAACGATTTTGTTCAGAAAAGCACCTTTGTTGTTCTTTTTTGGTGGTTTGCCAATTTTCGTAATCGAAATGGCGGCAGAAAATTGCACCTCTAGATAAAGCGACGGACCGCCTTGAGGATTACGCTTCGAAGGGTACAGAAAAAAACATTCCACATGCACAGGCCTTGTCAAATGACCATAGGGACTCCAAAAAGCGTAGGGGAACATTTGAAGTATTGGGATGATAATAGCAAAGAAGAAATCAAATTCAGATTCAATTATGGACCAATAGATATTTTCAGTGAACACATTTTTGGCCCATCTTGAAAATATTAGCAATTGATACTTGACTGTGCTTTTAAGTCCAACGTGAACACATTTTGTGTTTCTATTATGTTATCCACTATGACTTACTAGTCTCTTATTTGTCTTTTTATCAGGTAATGACTGGGGCTGCCACCTGTTTCTATGCATTTATTGGATTCGATATCATTGCAACGACTGGTGAGGAGTCTAGGAATCCAAGTCGATCCATTCCTCTGGCTATCATGCTGTCTCTACTCATTTGCCTCATAGGTAAGCAATTTCTTCCATACTAAATCCAGGGTGCTAAACTTAAACGCAAAGGAAATAATGTATTCAATTCGAAACAGTCTGTGTTATAACGTTTATGTTCGCATTGAATACAAACTTATTAATCCCGAAACAGCGAGTAGTGCATTTGCTTTCTTGTAAATAAAGCTAGTGACAAATATGTTTCAATGCCTTTGTTGCTGTAGTGGATCCGCGTGAAGTACATCATATACTTGTAATTTTAGCTATTTATGAACACACAAAAGTAAGGCTCACACTGAGAGCCGAAACGTTAAGGTTTCAGAAACTACGACAGTCCTACGGAAGCTTATAGTGCAGCGTGAAGGCGGGTTTGAACAAGTCGCCTTCTTGTCTTAAGCAAGGCGCCTATGTCCTTCCTTGCCTTTTGGACTCAAGCAAGGCCCATTGGCAGGATTGGCAAGTTAAATAACTCGCCTTCGTGTCGAACGTATATAAGCTGTATTTTCTGAACCCATAAGGTTTCGGCTCTTTGTGTTTACTTTAGATCGACAGTAATGCCCAAATGCTTTAATCAAACAAAGCTTTGGAAAGGCAGGCTATTGCTTGGGGACAATTTGTTAACCTCTCAGAGTGTTGTATTAAAGAAAATTTATAATGCCACTGGTTGATAGAGTGTTTAAAGCGTGACATTATTGTAAACCATTTGCATTGGTTGAGGAAATCTGAAATATATTACAAACACATAATAACGAAGAGATATGGGCAAGTCCATGGCGCGTAACGGATATGAAAAAGTCGTGGAACTGCCAATATAGCTTTCATTAAAATTGCCGTAACATTAGACATACGAGATCACTTACATAATTTATATAAAATATTGATGTCAAACTTTTGCTTTTTATCACCAAACAGGGTACGTCAGCGTGAGCTTCGTACTAACACTCGGCGTACCGTACTACGACATCAGCTCCGAGTCGCCCCTCATGGACATGTTCGTACAGAATAATGCAGAACCTGGGAAGTACGTAGTGGCCATCGGGTCGATCGCAGGGCTTACGGTCAGTCTTCTTGGATCGCTCTTCCCGATGCCACGTGTCATCTACGCCATGGCTACAGATGGTCTTCTGTTTAGGTGAGTAATCGGCGAAAGTGTTCAGGGCCCCGTAACATAAACATTTCCCATCAATCGCAAGTCTATGGCAAACCATTTACTAAAGTTTGCAATTGATTGGAAAACTTCGTTTATGTACGTTAAAGGCCACAGAACTTATTCTTCTGAAACGTAAACTCATTACTGACTGATATGTATACAAGAAAACACCTCATCAGTATTTTTTTGGCTTTAAGCCCTAGTCATAGAGAAGCACCGATTCTACACGATTCAACACGACATTTTGTTCAGGAGCAGTTAACTAGTAAATGAAGAAAGAGTTGTGTTGAATCAGGTTGCATTATGTTGAAGCCCCACCTTCTACGTGACTATTTTATTGCAATACATGCATATCCCAATGAATTTAAATGAACAATATCTTGATATCATACACCAGTAAAAAGTTAGGGTAAATGGAGGATGGCTCTTTTGGCTATTTCAACGTCTTTCAAAAGTCTTCCATTTACCCAGTAGAGAATAATTAGAGAGCTCTTCCAGTGCCAAAACTATTTATAAATGTGCGAAAACTTGAAAACTATTACTTGTCAAGTAGCCGACCTCGTATTTACTCAATTCTAATTGTACATCTTGAAATGTGGGGCTGTATTAATAACTTGCATTTATGTTAAAATTGCCCATAGTCTTTTTCAACAATTTAATTTTGGAATTGCTCTAAGAGACCGTCAATTACGTCCTTGGTTTTATTCTGTTTCATCAGGTTTCTAGGTAACATCAACGTAGTCACCAACACGCCCGCGGTCGCTACCATCATAGCCGGGTTCCTGGCCGCCATCATGGCCCTACTGGTCAGCCTCGGTGACCTGATCGAAATGATGTCTATCGGGACACTCCTGGCTTACACACTCGTCTCCATGTGCGTGCTCATCCTCCGCTATCAGCCCCATGTTGAGCTCCAGGTCTCCATCAATACTGGACTCGCTTATGATACACTCGACAATGAAGACGACGAGGAGATCACCGCGCCGGCCGCGAAGGAATCCACGATGTCAGAGGCAGCGATGACGCAGGGGTCAACGCTGCAGGAGGCTGGACCCGAGCAGTTGCTACCGAAGTTGGACTCGCATGGTACCCCGATACATAACGCGCCGAAGTACGGCGCGGTCGGGGAAGAGACGGATGACGAGTTCCGTACGTACAACCGCTGGACTTTCTACCTCTCCCGCGCGAAGCAGACGGCGTACTGCTACGCTGATATCATCCGCGTCAAGCTGCGGCTGCCCGAGACGACGTCATCACCAACCGCAGCCACCGGGCGCAGCGTGACGATGACGACACTTTTCATCTTCATCGTCCTCTTCCTCATGTGTTCGCTCATCATCCACGGCAAGAGGTTCCTCTCCGAATGGTGGGCCGTCATCTTTATGATGATCTTCTGCACGCTTCTGCTCGGAGGCATCATCAACATCATCCGTCTGCCGCAGAATCCCGAGCGTCTGAAGTTCATGGCTCCTGGTGTGCCGTTCCTCCCAATGTGCGCCATGTTTGTCAATGTGTATCTCATGCTGAAGCTCTCCTATCTCACGTGGATCCGGTTTGCCATCTGGCTCATTGCAGGTAAGCGCGCATTAATAAGCAATGTACTTCCGGGTCAGACCGTTTAGAGCCAAACACCCGGATGTGTTTCGAACGCGATATAATCTATTTCCGTAAAATTAAGTCGAACGCCAATTCAATGCTCCTTTGTAATGTTATTCAAATCGGAACCCGCTCTGATCGTACAGCTCTATTGTCCATGGCCCACTTTATTTTTCCGGAAATAGTTTATATTGTGTTTTAGGAAAACTTGTCAAAGATCTACACACGACTCTATGAACTACTTGTTACCCTTTATCAGGTGCGAATTAGCGACAGTAGTATTGCACTTTCGAGTCAAACCGTGAAGATATGACCGGGGATGTGTTTGGGAAAGTTCTTAGTACATCTACACACGACACTGTGAACGACTGGTGACCGTTTCCCACGTGTGATTCAGCGATATTCGTTAATATTGTGTGCAGGAAAGCGTCAACAGTCGTTCGTAGAGTCGTGCATAGATCTACGAACAGTTTTATGAAATACAACCCTGGTTGGGCATTTATTTAATTATTTATTCATCTATTCATGTTTTATTTACAACAAAGTAAAAAGAAAACAAAGGGTAGAGGGTAGTCTGATTCGGTAATTAAACTGCTCTACCACGGAGCCCTCTACCCATACAGATACATGTACATGTACAAACATTATAAATTAACATAAATAGGACATAAAAACACAGAAAGAATAATGCATGATGTATGCTGTACTTTCTATCAGAACAACAACATGCGACAACACATCTGAATAAAAAGCCGTATTCTGTTTAGCTTACTTACTTTAGTTTTTAAACACAGCCCCCTCAAGGGGTATGTGAGTAATTTGAAACCGTAATGGAAAATGGCAAGAATAACAGTAATGTATACAGGTTACTCAAATACATTGAATATTCATGTCCAGAGCCCTGTAACGTAAAATATGCAATTAAACTTACGATGAACATCAATCTAAAGTCTATGGCAAAACGTATCTCTTCAGGTTACAGGCCCCTATATTGATAATGTACCAAATTAAATGCGTACATGTGTTCTTTATTAGAATAATAAATCTGATAATTGATTTCATAACAATCAATATAACATTCAAAAACATATTGCATATTCTATTCAAATATCTCGTGCTCCGAGAAAGTATATTATTTCTGAGGATGGGGGTGGGCTGGAAATATCCACCCAAGGAAAAGATAATGTCCTTTGCAAGCCCATCCGAAGAATTGTAATTCCAATACGAGTATGCTTTCGAAGTTAAATGCTCGTAACATTTGATTTATGTCTCATAAAAATTAAGAGAAAGCAGCGTTAACTTACTCAGATACTTTGCCAAGCTGTTGTGTTTTCAGATGCTAACGTTTAAGTCTACAATCAGTCATTCACAGCACGCGCATAGGCGATGAAACCATCAACGATTTTACGAATCTGCCTACTAGCGAGTGCTGGTTGCATGAACCAATCGTAGCAATTCAATTGAAATAAATAATATTAAGATAACATGAATATAAGTGGTATGCCATTTTACCTGATGCTATGTCGGGGTTTCTACGTCAAAACGCTGACGAAGCAATCCATCACTTCCTTTTTGATCGAAATGCACGCGCTATCTTTCCTCAGCTTCACTTCGGAAAGCTCATCTGCATCCAAAATGGAACTTATGGATTATCTCATCTTAGTCGCCGATGATAATTATTTGCTTAATGATGATAATTATTAACGCATCAAAACGTGTGACACATTGAAAATGTCTTGTTCACGCTGTCGATCAACATTTGAAGATGGCGCGGACTCCTCGCTTCCTCCAGCAATATATAAAACAAGAACAACAACAGTAACAACAAATATGTTGGTTATGTGGTCTATCAACACTTGAAACAGGGGCGGAATCCCCGCTTCCTCAAGCAGTAAATACAACAACAACAACAACAACAACAAAATGTCTTGGTCACGTGGTCGATCAACAATTGAAAATGGCACGGAATCCCCGCTTCCTCCAGCAATAAATAAAAGTGTTTACGATCGTGTTAAGATTGATACTCACAACGCAGATAAAGCGATCACACTTCGAGAAATTAATGATCTCGAAATGCCCGACAAGCATCACGAAAGATGGAACAGTGAAAAGAATTAAAGTTGATCCCAAGATGAAGGCATAGGTCTTTAGGACGCGCTTGTTTTCCTTCTTCCGTTCTTCAAGCTGCCTGCTTGTTCCAACGGGTGCATGCGATATTTTATGTATACCACAAAGTAACAGCAAGTGAGGACGATAAAGAGGTTGCTTATGCAAAAGCGCGCCAAATTATCTTCACGCACGTATAATCCACATCCAATGATCGTCAGTAGCGTTGATATTCCTGCCATTAACGCCCACGTAAGGAGACAGATGGCGATGCGACGAGATTTGGTGAGAATGTTGCGGGTGCCAAATGGATCGAGTTCGAAGACGGTGAACTGTTCAACGGCTACAAGTGAAAACACTTGTAATTGATACCAGATTTGATGAGATGTACAGGACATTATTTGATTGGAAAAACAACTCGTTGTCGTACTGAAAGGGAATGAGAAAAAATGGCGTTGTTATATATTAATTCAATAATTTGAGCATTCAGCAGAGTGGATACTTGCGCTAAATTGCATCTATTATTATTATTATAAATGTGATAAACCGTTCTTGGATAATACAAACAATTACACGCATTCAATGTTCGGAACTTATCACATTTGTTCTTTGCTTTATCAATTCTATGGAATATACCTTGTACTCGGAGATGAAATGTTTCTTTAATGATTTCTGAACACTGATGCTGAATCAGTGCATGAATAACGCCCGGAAACGGAAAAAATAATAATGATAAAAATAATTTCATTCGATTCAACGTAAAAATCATTCAATTTAGAGGGAATTTGAATGACCCATTAGATCGGTCTTATAAACAGTTGATTCAATTATCTGACTTTGCGATTTCCCATTCCAGCGTGCAAATACTAACGATCAAATGAAAAAATGCAAAAAGTACTTTTAAATTAAAGTTGTAATCAGACCTTTTGACTATTGGTGTGAAATTGAATTACCAATTTGAGCTGCATATTTGAATAAGCATCCCTCTAAATTGAATCATCAATGCTAGTAAATGAATAATATAAAACTAAATTGAATGGTAAATGAAGACAAATGAACCAAAAGCAAGTTAACTAAAGTCTGTCTTATCTGCACTTTCGTTAGTGAGTTTGAATGCAACTATAATGAAATTTACCTTCATCCTTCATTGTAAGAATAGAGTATATCTCATAATTATATACGTTATTTACATACCGCTTAACCCCTGATTACTGAAACTGACCAAAGAGCTTCATATTCTTTTTACTAGGTCATTGGATTTATATATAGCAAGTCGCCGGTTAGGCGCACAATGCTAAAGCAACCACAAGACGGTTGTTTCCTATACCCGTACCCAAATAGCACCTGGGTGAGAATGGCTAATGTGGATAAATTTCTTGCCAAGGGACCTTAGTGCTGACTTACTGGTTTCAATCCAAGCCACCAGAAGTATATCATTACAGCGCTGACATTGAACAGGCAATCGGCGAGGATGATGTTGAAAGGGAAAATGTTCTGTTTCTTACGAAGTGGACGATGAAGAGCGCTGATGAGTAATGTAACGGCCGTGACGAAAATACCAATAGTTGCTGTGACGCCAAGGGCATGGATACGCACATTAAAGGTCCGTTCAGAACAGCCCCAAATGAACTCAAAACCACGTTCGTAAAAATCTATGATTAAGAAATAGTAAGATGAGTCGTTCCATGAATAATAATCAGAAGAGACGTTGTTCAACTCTGGATCCATCTTTGAAGAATCAACTGGGTGATTTAAACCATACACGAACCACGAGGAACACCGTATAAACTATGTAAAAAATTAAAACGAACGAAAAATTCAATGCTCCTTTGTAATGCTATTCAAATCGAAGCCGGTCTGAGATTGTTGCGTCCGCATAGTTGAATAAATGGCGTACAGATCTATTGTCTATGACCCACTTTATTTTACGGAAAAAGTATATATCGTGTTAATGTTAATAATCCAAATACGCCAGTCGCCAAAGTTTAAAGTTTCAAATAAAAATGTGCTCTTGTGCCAAGCATTATCTATATGAATAAATGCAGTTCACTGTTGGCGCAGTTGAATTTACAAGCTTGTTGTCATGATCGAGGTTTTAGTTACTCACACCAATTCCTAATTCACTATGAAGCAGTAAATGGGGATGATGAATAATAAACAGCCTATGATTTAGCTTTGATTGAAATAGATCAGATTTATAAAATTAAAAAATGGTATAGATTTTTTTATGGCTACCTGCACAAATTGTATCACGTGATTGCTTTCTCCCGGGAGACCATCCCGACAAAAACAAAGCATGTCTCCTCCCTTCATTTAATTTATTACCCAATCATCAATTTAACATTTAATCAGTGATCATAATAATTGTTAAATACTTATATTACCAACTGCAATTACTAGCATATACGCCATTGCTGTTCAGAATTGAAGTATTCATCAGTGCCGTGAGAATATTATGATTATAGGCCAAGAAAAAAACCCAAATCTACATATCTTGAGTTTATATGTTTATAAATCGGATACAATTACAAAAGCTTTAAGTGAGTAATAAAATTCGATGACAAGTATCATAAAAACATGAGGAACCGCCATATATTTCTGATACATTTACATGCTGATGTTGTTGTTTATCATTTTTTATTTTCCATATAAAAATAATAAGTTAGAATACAAAAAACAAAATCAATATACAAATAAAATGAGAAAGAAAACAATAATGAACAAGATATAAACTATTTCCGTAAAATGAAGTCGAATGCCAAATCAATGCTCCTTTGTAATGCTATTCAAATCGGAACAGGCTTGTAATTGTTGTGCCCGCACATTTCAATACACAGCCTACGGATCTATTGTCCCATGACCCACTTTATTTTACGGAAATCGTTTACATCGTGTTAATGATACACATTGATGAATAGTTTGGCTGGAAGCTCTACTCAAAGCTACTTACAACGCAGCTCAGGGAGGTGTTTCACCAAGATAAGAAAGACTTTACGCACGACTTTACGTTCGACTGGTATCCCTTCTTGCGCTGCATGCGCGTAATATTATGAATGATTACGCACAAGAAGTGATACCAGTCGATCGTAAAGTCGTGCGTAAAGTCTTTCTTATCTTGGTGAAACACCTCCCTGGTCTTCTTAGAGGTCCAGTGTGAAGATCATACGTGACATATGATTTGATCTTTATTATTTGGGTAGTAGGCAAGGAACATAATTTTGTTCAAGACCCCTTCCTGTGCCCCTCTATCTCAACTCCATACTCATTTATTTTCTTATAGAAGGTAAAATGTTTTGCAAACAGACACTGTCGAAACTATTCACTTTTTTGTAGAAATGGTTATGTTTTGAAAAAAAATGTCACATTTCTATTAAAGCCATTATCGAGTACTTGAAAAAAAATTGAGAGAATAAAACACTAGAAATTATCATTCATTGATGACAATGAAAAAATATGAGCTGTCTTGACAAGGGACATTAAATCAAGTAATTTGAAATGGGTATATCAAAAGCGCAATTTAAGTCATAACGTATTTAAATATCCACTGTAGAAACACTAGAAGAAAGTGAAATATCCGGAGGCTTGACGCGGTCTAATTAAAAAAAACATTATTTAATTTACAACTCTTCCATTATACATTTTGTTATCCAATATTTCATATATATCATCAATATATCGTTTCGATTATTCTCTTCAAGTTTCATGCGATTTGAACCATGACCCTCCGGTTCACATACGAAAGTAAGAACTACTTCGCCACGAAGCATTAACGTACCTATTATTTTATGTATTCGATGTGGTTCGATTCACGTATACAAGTTTTCTATTTTCATCTTTTCAATTTCCAGGCCTTCTTATTTATTTCGGGTATAAGCCGTGGAATTGCCCAAAAAGCTCACTTAATTTGTTTGATGGTTCAATTCACGTATGCAACTTTTATGTTTTTATCCTTCTTTCCAGGTCTTCTAATTTATTTCGGATACGGTATTTGGAACAGTAATATTGAAGCAAGGTTTCACGACACAACGAGAAAAAGCAAAGATGGAAAGGAAGCCATTCTTATGGATACAAACGAAGTTAATGTAAGTATCAACACGATATAAACTATTTCCGTAAAATTAAGTCGAACACCAGTTCAATGCTCTTTTGTAATGCTATTGGAATCGGAACAGGCTTGTGATTGTTGTATCCACACAGTTCAATACAAGGCACACGGATCTATTGTCCAAGACCCACTTTATTTTACGGAAATAGTTTATATCGTGTTGTATTGCAAAATAGAACATCTTTTACCCCCATGTTTTAACCTTAAATTTTGCATTTGGTTACTTTCAAATGGATAACAATAACAATCGGACTCCTCATAACACTTCTTTGATGTGTTTTTGTCACCATAGATATTTTGTGCCCTCAGGTTGCCATTTTTAAGGAGCCCATAAGCGATGTAAATGAAAACTTAACAAATCATAACTTTTTGATAATTTTCGCATTTCGCTCAAATTTTATCAGTTTGATCATTGTATCATTCTCCATCAATTGACATCACACTAATGTCTGGAAAACGTTGCCCTTTAAGATTGCTTTTCAGTTGAACTGAAGTCTTTTTCTCTACAAACCTCTCTCTTTAGGCCTTTATATTTATATATATTTGTTATCAACATCTTCTCAGTCCACGTATTGGTAATATAAATCATTCATTAGTTGTCAATCTCGTTCGTTACTGTCTTATTTCTTCTTATATATCTGTTTATGTCTCTACCTACCTCCACTCACATCTCTTTTAATTTCGACATCAGTTGCCAACAGCTCCAGTGCTCATTCCCGCCCACACAGCCGCACCCAAAGGAGCCCCGCATCCTCGGGCGGAGGACAGTATACCTGCCCCTACTTCGTCTTCCGATGAGTTCGAGACGCCTTAACCCGTTGACTACTGAATGCTGTCATTCCCATAGACTTTGTGTAGGGACTACCCCGTTCCAGTAGTGAATGAGTAAAAGAGTCGTTATTGGATGATCGTGGCAAGTTAAGCCATTGACTACTGAATACTGCGATTCCCATATACTTTGTGTAGGGATCACCTCGTTCCAGTAGTCAATTGGTTAGATATTATCTCTCACAACCAGAGTACTGACAAGTGATACGAATTCTTCACCTCGTTCCTGTGTTAAAGCCCCCTTACTCCTGTGTGGACTGAGGCCGACGAAGGCTGACGAATTGGAAAAATGCGGAAGATAATGCGTGCATCGGGAAGGCGAGCTATTCAACTTCGCGCCTTTTCGTCGTAAAGAAGGCCCTTGGCAAGTTGAACTGCTCGCATTCGCGCTGCACGTATAAGCTTCCATATTTTTCTTCGATTCACTAGCCTTCGTCCGCCTCAACAGGCTGGTTTACTAATATACTTAAATTTGTAGGCAGGTTTCTTGCCATAAACTTAGACAGTACTTGGAATCCGGTTTGCATACATTTATCATTGCTATATCGGGCAAGCCTCGGGCAAGTGTATGGATTGTCAAGAACAACCTTTGTTTAGGGATTATGCAGCAAATTGCAACTTTAATAAACAGGCCTAGTATTCGCATAAGTGTGAGGGGCTTTTATTAACAGTGCATATACGAATGTATCACCAGCCGTCACATGAGATGGATCCGGCTGATATTGTCTTCAAGGGCAAAATATAATCCGATTTGTTTATTGTTTTAGTCAATTGTGATTGGTCATATCACTAGTGCTGCCGATCATTCCCGCATTCTCTCACAAAAATTAGCTTAAAAAAAAGCTTAAAGCCGTTAACATGACTACCATGTTTGTATAACTACTTTGAACAGAAGGGGCAAATGAATCGGACAAACTAAATAACTTTATTCAAGTGCTCGAACCTTTGACATCCATCATTTAATAGACATGTGAGATGGAACTGTACATCTTATACCTTGAATACCACAGTTGTTTGAAGGAAATCTGACAAACATGGATTCACAACTCAACGAGAGAACAAACTGCGAAGTGCGATCACTTTCGACAGAAACTTGTAACTTGATTTGACCCTGGTGTCCAAGAATCAGATATGTGTGTATTTCTCGATTGGCCCACGATTGATGAACTTATCCGCCAAATTACAAAAGTAACATTTTGATTGTTTGGTTGTTTTTCTACTGTTTTACGTACACGATCCTCCGGTATCAATGGCGTGTCCCTCTCACCAGAACGGCGGCCAACTATAATTTTTGTGTAACCCATACACCACAGTTTAGAGAAGGGTCAGGTATTTCTTCTACAACAGATTTATATATGTTAATTATATCATATATTCATAATTCTGAAGGTTAGATTTCCTCCAAAGGTCCAGCGTTCGGAAAGTCCGTCATTAAATTGTCGAAGAGCAAAATACTACTCAGTATTCCAAAGGTTTGGTATGTAGCGTGAAAGATGGGTAAGGTTCGTTTTTCTGAAAGGTGACATATATCAGTTTGGTATTTCGACTCTTCGGGAAAACATGTTTACTGTACTGCTCAAGTGAGCGTAAACTACCACAAGGTCAACGAATTCGTAACTAATGTTAGATTCTAGATGATTTGTGATGCAACGTGTCATAAAGGACAGGAAGAAATAAATGATTAAAGGTCCACTATTATGAAAATACAAGTTGATCTGTATTGATTTATCATACCATTATCAATACCCTTTTCAGTGAAAGAGAGCCCAAAGGTGTTTCATATATTTTACAATATTTTTTCTTCATTTTTATGTTGGCTTAGTTGGGAATGCCCCTACAAATTTCTTTCAAATGTCAATCCTGTTGTGACATCACAAGAGTCAAGTTTGTTCACCTTGCTACATCATGTTTCAGAGCTGGTTCTGTAAATAACAAAAGGAAATATGTGGATCAATGCAGGTACATGTATTTCAATTCAGGTGATTGCGCATTCAAATTCTCTTTCATGGGCAATCACCTGAATTGAAATCCCTGCATTGATCTACATATTTCCTTTTGTTATTCACAGAACCAGCTCTGAAACATGATTTAGAAAGGTGAACAAACTTGACTCTTGTGATGTCACAACAGGATTGACATTTGAAAGAAATTTGTAGGGGCGTTCCCAACTAAGCCAACATAAAAATGAAGAAAAAATATTATAAAATATATGAAACACATTTGGACTCTCTTTCAGTGAAAAGGGTATTGATAATGGTATCATACATCAATACAGATCAAATTGTATTTTCATAATAGTGGACCTTTAATGAATTACAGAAATCATGAAGGAAGAGTGGCATTATATTTGACCAAAATGTTTATTGATTTATACCATTCCATGTAATTATATACTATGCGAAAGTTTTGTGTCTCTTTAACCCTGTATAGATAAATAGTAAATCGTGTATATTTTTATGAAAATGGACAAATGATGTGTACTAATTATTTCAACCAATGTGCAATGATTATAGATACGTGTATTTAAATAAGTACGAGCAATCAGGCGACTCTGTGGAGGTTTCGATTTTATTTGTCACAGTCATAGTCGACTGGAAGTACACGTCATATGCTGCGCGCAACTGCGTATCGTTACGTCACAGCTATGATTAATTTGTGATGAGCCCTCCCAATCTGTGACGAGCATTTCTTGATTATCCCGCTCGTTCACTGATCTTTAATGAGTCCATAGACGAGCGCATGCCATGGAACGTACCTCTTGTGCAGATACTATTGTGACGTCATCTGGAACCAGTCCATTGAAATCGGGTCTGATTTTGGGAGTGAACGGAACAAGAGTAATTGACGTGTTGATATTGGTTGGTTTTTGCTTTCGGTCCACTGTGACTGTGACGGGTAAAATCGAAAACTCCATATCATCTAAAGAAAAAGATGGTTTCTTTATCCCGTCCGAGTGTCTCTAAAAGTAAACGTAATGTACCTGTACCCGTAAAGTAAGTTTTACTGCTACACTTAAAAAAAAATGCAATTGATTTTCATTGTAAATTGATCAGATACTTTTGTAAAGTTGTCAATGATGAAATTAATTTGTTTAAGTATGAAGTACAGATAGCCCTAGTCCTTGCAGACCAAAATTTTATTGGGTCTAGACTTATTATAACGCCGTCAATTTGACGACCCCGACATGTTGTCATCAAGACTGGCTCACGCTTTCGTGCAACGCAATATAATTTCTTGAATTCTGTTAATTTGGGAAGCGAAATTATCTGCAAATCTAACTGTTATTTGGTTGATAAGAACTTACTGCGTTGCTGTTTACCATGTACACATCTCCGCTGGAAAGTATTATTGAGGCATATGGGTTTTCTAAAATGTTCTATGCCAATGACTATGTATCTTGTAAGTCGATAGATATTACTGACTTAATTCCATGTGTAACGAGGTATATAAATGAAATCAAAGAATGGTCACGACTGAATGGTCTGAAGCTCAACAGTGCAAAAACTGAAGTCCTGCATATAAAATCTCGATTCTGTGCCCAATCACCTTTACTACCAATTGAAATAGATGGCAATGAAGTGTGCCCAGTTAAAAAAGCAAACAATCTGGGGGTTCTATTTGATAATCAACTGACAATGCATGCTCATGTGAATGCAAAATGTCGATCTGCATCATTTGCACTACAAAAAATTGGCAGAATTAGGCCTTATTTGGACAAAGTTATCACAGAACGTCTATATAGTTTATGCATTTGTAATGTATCATTTAGATTATTGCAACCGTTTGCTATATGGACTACCAGAATCGCACATCCACAAGCTTCAGGTCATTTAGAACTCGGCTGCAAGATTGGTTACGAGGACCAAGAAGCATGAACACATCTCATTGGTCTTTAAATCACTTCACTGGCTCCCAATCAAGTCACGTGTCAAATTCAAAATCTTACTACTTGCATTTTTGTGTTTTCATACCATGGCTCCCTCTTATTTATGTGATCTTCTCAAACGATATGTACCAGGTATAGAGCTCTTAGATCCAGTAAAAAAAGACCTTTTGTTGTACCCTCCGCTTAAACAAGGAATTATGGTATTCCTAGCTTTTCGTACGCAGCTCCCGAGCTGTGGAATAAGTTACCATCTACACTTAGAGCTGCCAATCCTGTTGGATTCTACTAAAAACCTACCTTTTCAAAGAAATACAATATAACTGTTCTTCTTCTAAACAATTTCATTTAAGCGCACTGAAATATTTTTCTAAGGTATGTTGCGCTATATAAGAATTGTATTATCATTATTATTATTATATTGGAAGCAATTATTATACTGGAAGCAACATATGCCAAATAAGACCCTATATGGTAATCTACCCAAAGTTGGAGACAAAGTTGCAAGCAGAAGGATGCAACTTGCTGGACACTGCTATCGACATCCAGAGTTGGCTGCAAGTGGCCTCATTCTATGGGAACCACTGCATGGGCGACGGGGACGTGGCAGAAAGTACAAAACCTATGTTGACACT
>BQKZ01000022.1:71867-86235 GCA_036244855.1 Temnopleurus reevesii
GGGGGGGGAAGGGGGGGGGGGGGGAGAAGAGAGAGCAGAGATAGAAACTATGAACGGGAACACTTTATTAAAAATCCAAAGAAGTAAATGGTAGAACGAGCAAGGAGGGCAAAGAGATAGAAAGTACTTAGAAAGAAGGATACAGAGAGAGAGAGAGAGGGAGACAATGGGAGAGTGAAGGACAAGAAAAGAAAGAACGAGGAGAGAGAGAGAGAGCGAGAGAGAGAGAAGAAAAAAAAAGAAAAATAGAGACTGATGTGCAATTTGTGGAAGGGAATCGGTCAGATCTTGCGATAAAAATAGCCAACTCGCGCTGGGCTAAATCAATAAAAATAAATCCGGTCGCGAATGGAGATTTCAACCTTTTGATCGATGATAATTGTATCTAACTTTTTGATTCAAAATCCAAAGACACAAGAATTTCAAAACGGCTGCACAAAACATTCATTTCGGAGAGTGATAGCAGCTACAGAGGTGCCAGAGGGGGGAACAAACACCAAAATTATATTAGCACGAGGAAGAAAGGCGCATTACTTATGATAGCTTTCACATTCGATTTTTATTGATGAAATTACTTTAATTCAGAAAACTGGAAAAGTGCAAATTTGGAAGATGGGGCAAGATAAACGCTAAATTGCCTAAAGATATGACGGGTTATCAGCAATAAAAAGGCTCATCAGTCATTTCCTTTTATACAAAAGCCTTCTGGTCATAAGAGCGCTTTATCCTTGTTAAGCATAAATCACTTAAAGAGCCTCGGGCCATGAAAATGTTCACTGCGTTATTACAGTGTATGTTAAAAAACAAGAATGTTTTCGCCCTATAGATGGAAAATTATAATATTACCCTAAAGGGGTACTAAAAGCGAAAATTCATCCAGTTTAGGTGTCGTACCTTTATGCACCACAGGAAGAAATCTAAAATTTTCTTGGAAATGAGAGCCACAAAACTAAATCTAAAAGACTATAATTACTTGTGTAAGAAGTTAAGAACAATGCATTATGTTTTGGTTTTGGTTTCTCGCAATCATCATACACCGCACAGGTGAACCGAGGGGCAGGTGGGGGTGGGCGAGGGGCAACGCCCTCTCCCTTATTGGAAATGCCGAGGGGCCGTCTCGATAAACCAGAGGGCCGCCATAGTATTTCGTTCATTGACGAGGACCCATTTTTTTTCTTGTCAGCTCGGCGACGGAATGGAACGTGAATTTTGTTATTATTTTTAACATTTTTCTTGTCAGAAAAGGCCCCCTCCCTTCTGGGAAATTCTGGATCCACCCCTGCATCGCAATATCACAGATGCTCTGAAAACAAGGTAAACTTATATGAGGAGTTTCTTTTTAGTACAGTCAAACTTTTCTCAGCGTCCGGCCAACTGTCTACAGCGGCCACCTTCCTATAGTGGCTGATTTAATTCTTTCCCTCCCGACAAATATGCGTGTGAACTTTACAACCTGTCTATAGAGGCAACCTGTCTACAGTGGCCACTTTTTATGTTTCCCAAGGGTGGCCACTATAGACAGGTTTGACTGTATAACCTTTCTCTTACCAACATGCGTCTTGATATGGGTACTGATAGAAGCATTCAGCATTGCATCAAGGTATTCACTCCACGCCTTGCCCACGCTAGCACCAGCTATGATGTTATCCATGATCATGCTCCAGCCAATCACGAACGCGAAAAACTCCCCGATTGTGACGTATGAGTAGGTGTAGGCGGAGCCTGTCTTGGGCACACGGGCGCCGAACTCTGCGTAGCACAGGCCTAAAGTAGGAAGAAACAAATGTTGATGTTATCAAATCAAATCAAATCAAATCACTTTATTCTTCAGTTGTTTTGAAAATGCAAATATATACATAAATATATAATGGTAATATGACAAAAGAAATGAAAAAAATAGAGGCCACCAAAGAAGCGACGCGTCGCGACGCCTGTAATAGAACGTTGTCCCCTAATAACTTACATTCATATGGTATACATTATATACGTACTGGCACAAGAATAAAAGACGGTAAACGATGAAGTGCATTATATCAGGCCAATTTATTCAAAGATTTAAATACAAAGATTCAAAACTTCCCGAATCTTTGTATTTTAATATTTGAATAAATTGGCCTAAAATAATGCACAGCCTCGTTTACCGTCTTTTATATCTAAGGCATGTGCACATAAACATAAACACTATCTATTGGAATACTCGAGCCATCCACAATTAGAAAAGAAGGAAAAATGCGCGAGCATGACGTAATACTTAAATGCAGGAGGAGCCGTATTTAGGCACGAACGCCAAATTAAGCGTAACGTAAGTCCACAGTGGGAGAACAGATGACAACATAATGTGAAGAAGCTACATTGGTATTGAGAGAGATAAGATCTTAATGGAATTTTTGAGCTGAGCTTAGCTCAGTAGAGCTTAGTTTAGAAAGCTGAAATCAGCCTTCAAAAGCTGTCGACTCTCTCAAACTTCTGGGCAATACAAATAGTGCTGTGAGAATGAAAATTTTCTTAATNCAATATCACAGATGCTCTGAAAACAAGGTAAACTTATATGAGGAGTTTCTTTTTAGTACAGTCAAACTTTTCTCAGCGTCCGGCCAACTGTCTACAGCGGCCACCTTCCTATAGTGGCTGATTTAATTCTTTCCCTCCCGACAAATATGCGTGTGAACTTTACAACCTGTCTATAGAGGCAACCTGTCTACAGTGGCCACTTTTTATGTTTCCCAAGGGTGGCCACTATAGACAGGTTTGACTGTATAACCTTTCTCTTACCAACATGCGTCTTGATATGGGTACTGATAGAAGCATTCAGCATTGCATCAAGGTATTCACTCCACGCCTTGCCCACGCTAGCACCAGCTATGATGTTATCCATGATCATGCTCCAGCCAATCACGAACGCGAAAAACTCCCCGATTGTGACGTATGAGTAGGTGTAGGCGGAGCCTGTCTTGGGCACACGGGCGCCGAACTCTGCGTAGCACAGGCCTAAAGTAGGAAGAAACAAATGTTGATGTTATCAAATCAAATCAAATCAAATCACTTTATTCTTCAGTTGTTTTGAAAATGCAAATATATACATAAATATATAATGGTAATATGACAAAAGAAATGAAAAAAATAGAGGCCACCAAAGAAGCGACGCGTCGCGACGCCTGTAATAGAACGTTGTCCCCTAATAACTTACATTCATATGGTATACATTATATACGTACTGGCACAAGAATAAAAGACGGTAAACGATGAAGTGCATTATATCAGGCCAATTTATTCAAAGATTTAAATACAAAGATTCAAAACTTCCCGAATCTTTGTATTTTAATATTTGAATAAATTGGCCTAAAATAATGCACAGCCTCGTTTACCGTCTTTTATATCTAAGGCATGTGCACATAAACATAAACACTATCTATTGGAATACTCGAGCCATCCACAATTAGAAAAGAAGGAAAAATGCGCGAGCATGACGTAATACTTAAATGCAGGAGGAGCCGTATTTAGGCACGAACGCCAAATTAAGCGTAACGTAAGTCCACAGTGGGAGAACAGATGACAACATAATGTGAAGAAGCTACATTGGTATTGAGAGAGATAAGATCTTAATGGAATTTTTGAGCTGAGCTTAGCTCAGTAGAGCTTAGTTTAGAAAGCTGAAATCAGCCTTCAAAAGCTGTCGACTCTCTCAAACTTCTGGGCAATACAAATAGTGCTGTGAGAATGAAAATTTTCTTAATGAAAATCCAGATATTACTTTAACTGGAAAATAAATTATAGAAAGTGATGGTAGGGGACCAAAACGTAGAACCATAACTTGGCTTTGGTGTCAGAGTAGCTTGTAAAATTTCAGGTGGATTAGACTATATACTATTCAAGTAAAATTTGATTATTTTACTAGTTGAGTTTGACTGATCTTCAGTCAGTTCTGACTTGAAATTAGTAAAATAGTGACCAGTTCACTAGTTGCCTCTAAGGTGACTACTCGTCTTGTCATTTTTCGACTAAATAGTTTTCAGAGTGTAGTAAACGGTGGACTATAAAACGTCAAGAGACATAAATGTACAAGTTTACAAAATCAGGGTGAACACGATATAAACTATTTTCGAAAAATAAAGTCGAACACCATTTCAACGGTTCTTTGTAATGCTATTCAAATCGTAACCGGCTTGTCATTGTTGTGTCCGCACAGTATATTCTATTCATGGCGAACGGATCTATTCTCCTTCGACCGACTTTATTTTTCGAAAATAGTTTATATCGTGTTGGTGGCATTTCATCAAGTCATTCTTAAAGTTACGAACGATTTTAAGAAAGACTGGAGTAGTCTGATATGACTCGAGAAAAGATCCTCCGGTGATTCACTGGAGGTTCACCATTGAAAGTCTGAATGGATGGATCACACATGTAATCTACAGTAGATGTATACGTATTAGGAATTGAGGTACTATCCGTTGAGAAACCAGGCTGTTTTTAAGAAAGAGGATTAGAGTATTGTACTAGACTGTAAGACAGTGTAAGCGCATGATGAATACATGACTCTACACTTCAGTAGGACTCCAATACCCTTTCTTAAAGCAGATTTGTCGACGATAAAACATTCACAAAAAACCGCCGAGCCCATTCACAGCGCAGCTCACTCAGCACTTGTTGTATACGCAATCGGGTTGGCGGCGGCTTTGCCCACAGACTTTCGGCGTAACATGCACTCGATTTGCGCTGGATATTGGAAGGACAAGGAGAGCCGAGCACGAGATCGGAATTCATTTAAGGGTCTGAAATAATTCTAAGATTGTAATGTTTGAGCCGTAGAGGAGGATCTTCAATTTTTCAATTTCGTCGTGAATTGAAATATTGATCGACTCGGACTGCCGTCGTTCAATTTTCTATTTTCTAATTTCACATTGAAAAATAGGAAATTGAACAAATGAATTCGTTTTTCTATTTTTCAATATTTCAATTTCATATTGATGATGGAAATCGAATTGAGCGTTCATTTTTCTGTTTTAAAAACAGAATATTGATCGAGATGAGAGTCAATTTTCTAATTTTCTATTTTCAATTTGAAATAGGAAATTGAATTAACGGATAGTATCTCAATTATTAGGGCACCCTACACAAAATAAATTTGGATCACTTTCCAATTGTCACTTTAAAATTGTCGCACTTTTCAGGATGAGTTCGGGCGCGAGAGACTTCATTCAATAACTTAAACTGCTCACGTGTGTAATTGACTACAATGATATGTTTGATGACAGTGTAAATAGTTACATTTGGTCATTTTCAGATGTATAAATATTCATTACACTATCATGCACGTATATAAGAGCGATCCTTAACTCATTCTGAGCTGTGTATATTATACATCCATCTCTATCTTCAGACCACCGATTAATGCCATTATGTCGAGTTGAAACGTGACTTCAGATAAACATAATGCCATGATCAGAGAGACAGAGAGAGAGGGAGAGAGATATAGGGAGCACGACAGATAGAGAGGGAGAGAGAGAGATAGGGGAGAGGTAGACAGAAGGAGAGAAAGAGGGAGGGAAAGAGGGAGATAGAAAGAGAGAGCGAGTGAGAGAAAGAGGGAGAGAGGGGAGATAGAAAGAGAGAGCGAGTGAGAGAAAGAGGGAGAGAGGGGAGATAGATAGATAGAGAGAGAGAGAGTGAGAGAATAAAACACAGAGATAGAATTAAAGACATATGTAACTAGAGAGAGAAAGAGGGAGAGAGAGAGAGAGAGAGAGAGAACGAGACAGATGATGGAGAGAGGGTGGATGCTAGAAGAAGAAGACATGCATTAATTTTGTATAATCTAATTCCATACCTATCTGGCCACGATCCTATTCTGAATTACTCCTAAATTCATCAACACAGAAAATATCACTCCCACACAAAACCCAGTCACACAATGCATGGGTTTGCATTGCATTGCTGAGGGTTTGCCAGTCTCTCAAAATTGTATCGGTAAAAAAAGTAATATACGGGTATAATGTCTTTTGAGAAGGAGTAAATCGGAGATAAAAATCTGATTACCTTATATTTAGCGACCACCTTGGATAAATTGGAGTTATTATTTCTATCATTTGTGTTATTATTATTATCATTATTACAATAATAATTATTATTTATTATCATTATCATTATTATTATTATTCTTCTTCTTCTTCTTCTTATTATTATTATTATTATTATTATCAGTGTTATAATTATTATGATTATAGTTATTATCATGATTATCATCATAAAAGGCTGCTTTTCGATTGAATTTGGGGACATATCCAGTCAATATTGTAACAGAAGAAGAAGAAATGAAACGTTCTACAAGCTAAGTAAGAAACATAGGGGGTGTTGCTCAAAAGTTGCCATTGATCGCAAGTTGCAGTTGATCGGAACGCGCCAATCAAAATTATTGTTTCATGCGCGTCTTGTTACATGCGCATACCACGCGCGAATAAAAATGCGCGTTACAATGCGCAAAGTTGCAGTTGATTTGCAGTTGATTTTGAGCAACACCCCAATAGTGTTGCATAGGCTCCATTTGAAAAGACTGTGATAATTGTGACTAGAGAATGTAAAGCACAGTAGCAAGTGGACGAGTATTTTCTCAATCATTTCCCTGCCGTTTAATTCAATTCAATTCAATTCAATTTTTTTTTTCAATTCAATTTAGGTTTATTAAAATCATAATCATCAAAGTACAAAATAAAAGTCCGAGGACTAATAACATTTTGTTTACAAACAAGACATAAAATAATCAAATCAAAATCTTTNGCTTTACATTATTATTACCCTGGCTTTAGCCCGGCAGCCATTCACGGCGCACTTGGCGTTTCAAAGAATAAATATTGCTGCCAGGTACCCATTCACCACACCTGGGTTGAGTGCAGCACAATGTGGATGAATTTCTTGCTGAAGGAAATTGACGCCCTGGGTAGGATTCGAACGTACGACCCTCTTTATTATTATTATCATTATTATCATTATAACTATTATTATTATTATTACTATTATTATTATTACTACTATTATTATTATTACTATTATTATTATCATCGTTATTAGTATTACTATAATTATTATTATTATCATTACTATTATTATTATTATTATCATTCCCGTTATTATCATCATCATTTTTATCATTATCACCATTATCATCAACATCATTATAATCATCATCATAAGACGCATCTTTCCCATTGAATACCCAGCCACTATCGCCTAGGTCACATCATAGCTGCTGTAGTAAGGGAAGAGGGAGAAAAAACAGTCTACAAGCTCAATGAGAAGGAAAATCAGTGTTGCATATGCGCCAATATGTAAGACTGTGATAATTGTGACTAGAGAATGTAAAGCACAGTAGCAAGTGGACGAGTATTTTCTCAATCATTTCCCTGCCGTTTACTCTATTTCTCAGGCGGCGTATACCTTTCGTTTTAATTTGATCATGTAGTCGGCTAGCAGCAGCTGCATACATATCATGCCTTTACGTATTATGATAATTTCCATCTCTCTCTTTTTTATCCAGCATGGCTTTTATCTTCATATATCTTTATACTGATATTTACTGATACGTGTGCTATTCAACGTGAGAAAAGACAGAAATATTTTCTAAAGGTGCCTCTAATTTTGTTCGGAGAAAGGCATGTTGTGGATAATTTGCTTGCAATCTGTGAACTATCTGTATTACTATTACTTTCATTATTAGTATATAATGGTATGGTAATACGTCTGTCTAGTCATCAGTAGATCTTGGGCAGGGACCGCGGAAAGGTGCGGTCTGGGCTGCATCACCCATTCCGTTTAAGCTTGTACGTGCAAGCCTATGGGAGTGCGTAAAAATGGTAAAACTTAGCTCCCGCTGTTGCAGCCCCCACTTTTAAAACGTTCTGCGCCCCCTGTAAAAACGTATACTACTACACCATACAACTATATTTTGAAACGCTGAAGAGTTTCTGTGAAATTAAAGCTAATCTGATTTCATTGAGGCGCCGAAATTTTGCTTTAAAAATACTACTGTTTGTAGTCTCTAGCAGTAACCATGACAACACCACACGCATATAGTAACATTCACCATTTTGTTAACATATGCCCCGAAGTTGCACTGAAATATTGTTTGAGTTTTCATAGCAAATTTGTTTGGATTCTGCTGCTACCATAAGTCTTCTGAAATCTCCAAATTAATCGAATATGCTTGGAAACCGTGACCACTCATGTTTTTTTTTTTTTACCAATCCCCTCTCTCTCTATCTTTCCCGCTTATTTCATCGAACCTTCCCCTTTTCCCTTTGTCAACACGAAACATACAGATAAATTCATATTTCTATCAACGGCTTTTTTTTTACAGAGAGAGTCTAGCTATTCTCTTAAAATGAAAATGTTGTCAAAACACTGTATGGATAATATCCATTCGAGTATAATCTGCGAAAAATAAACCTACTACATAGTGAATGATAAAAGCATCAAGGGGCCTGTAACATAAAACAAGTTTGCAATTAATCGCAAACTTTTGTACATTAGTTCCCATAGACTTACGATTGATTATCAATCGTACGATCAATCGGAAATCATTTTCTCACGGGGCCCAGGTCTGCTTTCCTATATAGTCAGTGAACATATTATAGCATTATAATGAATTTAAATATTTTTTGAGAGGAGTCTATCCCTTTAAATGAAAATATTGTAACAACACTTGATGGATATCATCCAGTTGATAACAATCAGCGGACAATAAACCAACTACATGCATACTGACATATAAACTTCATCCAGGTTTCAGTCGACCGTGAGTTATTACAAGAATGATTCATGTATTCCGCCCTATTGCCCCCATACGCGGAAGGATAATTACACCTCTTTTAAGACACAATTTGCCTTACGCATCAATGACGCTGATTTTGCGGCGTCTTGTCCGCGGCACATTTTGCATTGGCATAGAAAGTTGACATATCGTGCTTTTCAATGGATTATGTGTGTGTCTGATATTGCTCTGTATTCTGATGTATTGCAAAATGGTTGTCGTTTTAGTTTTCAGTCAGACTGTATACAATATATGTAGTCAGATACAATATTTGATATTGTACCAGACTACATGAAAAGTATACATGAATTGCACAAAGACTGACTGAAAACTAAAAGGATGATATTTAATATTGCACCTGACTAAATGATATATGTCTACATGACGTATAATTTTTATACAGTTTGACTGAAAACTAAAATGATAGACCATAATACTGAATTCTGCAATTCATGTATAGTCTTGTGCAAGGAATATTCGATTCCAGAAGTCAATGGGTTGATAACCCATTCTAAAGCTGAATTATGTATTCCCATTTAGATTTTATACTGAGCTAATTGTATGAACGTTCGTTTCCTTTCTCCATTCTTCCTTGAACGGATTCAAGGAAATGTTTTTGTTTTAATGTATGCATATTATTATACAAAGCACAAAGCTGACATAACGACTAGATAACTATGAGTCTTAAATCGGTGAGCATGTGCAAAGAGGTACTCTTTTTTTAACCTCCATGGTTTGATATATCAAAAGTCCGTTCATCAGTCAAAATCAGCGAGAACTTGCAATAAAATATAACAGCCTTACTTTGCTTATGATTAGATTCTGTTAGAATGGAAATCTCAAGTTCTTTTTTACTTCATCCTACTCCACATCTCTCCTTTATCGGATAAGCAGTTTCAGCAGGTCGCTTTGATAATAATAATATAATAATGTCTTATTTACCCGGGGTAGCCACATTCAGCTGTAAGTTAGCTGCTCTTCTAGCGGGCGCTGCATAACATAAAGTTATTATTACCCTTCTCCTTTCTTTAATGACGAGCGCCTGGCAAGAAGGCAGATGGTCCCATTTTATAGGTCTTCGGTATGACCCCGCCGGGGATCGAACCCACGACCTTCCGTTCATGGGGCAGACGCTCTACCACTAAACCACACATAGCCGGCTTTACTAATAACCTTATATGTTCATTTATAACTGATGAATTTAAAGAGAACACATGAGCTTGAATGAACACGAAATATAAGATATGATATATCTTCAGTTATGAAAAGTAAAAAAAAAGAACACAAACAGATAAAATCAGAAGATTACATCAACATTATCGACAACCTGGGACGGTTTGTTATTGTGATGAATCAAATGTCATGAACACTTGAAAAACGGAAATCAAGTCTCAACCTGGCAAATTGATTCGATTTGGGGATGCTTTCGCTTTAAGTTTCATAATACGATTTTTTTTTTCTTTTGCAGCGAGCTAACGAAGCATCAGCAGGCGCTTCAACGGTTTTGTCTAAAATGCAATACCGCTTCAGGCTACGAATGCGCCCGATTTCAATCTCACTTTTCTCTCCGCATCCTTTCTCTCTCTCTCTCTCTCTCTCTCTCTCTCTTTCTCTTCCTCGAGTTCCCCTATCTCTCTTCTTTTTCCCATTTTGCAATCTGTCTCTTTCCGCCGCACTTACATGAGTGTTTGTTTTACCAGCACACCTACCTGTATTTGCTTGAACCTCTCTCTTAATTTCAGATTCAGGAGACGCATTACACACACACACATACATATCCCCACATATTCATCTATACACGGACACACACCAACACACAAACGCACACAAACACAAACACACACACATACAATTTTAAGGCACGTCTAAAAACATTTTTATTTAAAAAAGCCTTCAAATGCTGAGTTCAATTTTAATTTCTTTGTTGAGCACATGTACTTAATAACTATTGTTTCTCTCTTTGTTTTTTTCTCTATAATCAGCGCATAGAAACATTGTATGTGATATGCGCTTTATAAGTATAGTATATTATTATTATTATTATTATTATACTCACTCTCTCTCAGACTAACAATTTTTAACGCACACTTTACACATACACGCTCAAACCGCAACAAAAGATGTGATCCATACACAACCCGCCCACTCCCTCTTTTACGCCCTCTCTTTCTCTTTCACTCATCTCTGTCCCTCTCAGTTATACTTTTACCTGTCGACCTTTCAATCACTTTGTGGCCGACATACATATCGTCATACCCACCTTCTCTATCACTCTATCTGTCTCCCTCTCCCCCTCTCCCTCTCTGTACCTCTCTCTCTATATATCACCCTCTCGTTTCTCCCCCTCTCCCTCTCCCCCTCTCCCTCTCTCTTTCTCTCTCTCCTGCTCACCCCTCTCTTTATCTGTACCCCTCTCCCCTCTCCCTCTCTCTACCTCTCTATATACCACTCTCTCTACCCCCTCCCTCTCTTCTCTCTCTCCATCTATCCCACCTTCATATCTCTCTCTCTCCCTCTCCAACTCCCTCTCATCCTCGCTGTCTCCCCTCTTCCTATCACCCATTCTATACCCATCCCTAACCAACCTAATCGTCTCTATATACATTATGCATAATCCCTGGTCACATAGAGCCCCGGAAGCAACACGATTCACCACGACTATTTGTTAATTCACACTTAACTACCTCAGAACAAAGAGTCGGGGAGAATCGTATTGCTTCCGGGATCCTATGTGACCGGGGCTTCAACCTCCAAGCGTGAAAGGTCTTATTTCAGGAGAGACAATGAATGTGTATATAAGAAAAACAAGCTTGAGATAAAGTTGAAATCACCGCGATCAACTTATATTGCATGTGACCCAGAATGTGTTTTTCTAAAATAACATCACGAACCCTTCTCCCTCTCACCCTCTCCCTCTCTCTCTTTCTCTCCCTCCTGCTCTCCCCCTCTCCCTATCTGCCTTCCTCTCCCCCTCGCCCCCTCTCTACCTCTATATATACCACTCTATCTCCTTCTTTCTCTCTCACTCTCACTCTCTCTTTCCCCCTCTCCCGCCCACATATCTTTCTCCCTCTCCCTCTCCCTCTCTCCCTCGCTGTCTCCTCTCTCCCTGTCACCCATTCTACCCATCCCTAACCAACCTAATCGCCTCTATCTACATTATGCATGTATACCTCCAGGCGTAAAAGGTCTTATTTCAGGAGAGAAAATGAATGTATATTTAGAAGAAAAGCAAGCTTGAGATAAAGTTGAAATCACCGCGATCAACTTATATTGCATGTGACCCAGAATGTGTTTTTCTGGATTTAATTCATGAAGCTAAAGTTTTATTGTAGAAAAACAAGATTGTGTCGTTTAAAGGCAGGAAGGATAAAAACAAATATGGGGTTGGTGAAGATGAAGAAAATGAGTTAGCGAATAAAGAAGAGGGATATAGACGAATTATAAAAAGAAGATATTTTGAATGAAACTGTCATCCAAATCTGAGCTTTAAACGGATTGGGCAGTACCAAAAAATGATTTTTTTTTAAGACACCTTATTTCTTTAAACAATTATTTTCTTGGAACCTAACCAATTGTAATTACATTATTTTCCCTCTTTATTAAACACTATTTTCTTATTTGTACTAAAGTAAAATCACATCTACCAGAACTGGGGCCTGTAACATGAAGAGATACGATTAATTGCAAAATTAATAGTATCTCTGTGGTACACATTTTACCATAGACTTACGAATAATATTCATCGTAAGTATAATTGCATCTTTGATGTTACAGGCCTCTATAATACACGAGCTTTTATACCATATCGGCGGATTATAATATACGCTCCTCTAAATAGAATCAGGCAGAAACTACGCCATTGCATGTCCATAATACATGCGACTGTCCATACATAAAAAACATTCTTCATAATAGAAGGAGATAAATCAACTTGTATGGAGTATGGAAAACGTACAGGTGATATCAGTTCTTGTATATCAAAACGAGAGATATGGAAAAGGGCAAAAGTGCATTTTCATTAATGTTGATCCCGCTGGTGAAATTTACCGTGGGATCTCAAAATCGGAGTTCAAATTATGATTTCATAAATATGATTTAAGCCCATTATTCGGATCATCTGACCGAGTAAATTCGAGTCAGAACATTAGCTTGGGAAGGGAGAAAATTAGAATCGTTTAAAGTTGTTAAACCGGTGTACAAGATACATGATCCCGTACATCCCGTATATTCAGCACGCGAAAATAGTCGCTCAAGGATCATAATGCCGACTTTCTTCCGAGCTAACATTTAGTTTTAACCTCAGAATAAAGTATAATAGGTTCATTCATTCATTTTATTCATATAACTCAGCACAGACATGACGCATGTCTTTTAAACGTGTCTAACGTCGTACTAACACTTTTAAACTAATGTTCAATCATGAAAACCCAGTCGGTGTTACATTAACACCATGAATTTCGCTGTGTAGTGTTAAAACCCAAGTAAAGTTTTGGTAAAGATTAAGAAATGTGAATTGTTGGGATGTTTATCATGACATGTAATTCTTATACACATTTAGAGACCATAGCATTTTTTTTACGAACTGATTTCTTTGAAAATTTGAAATTGACCGTTAAAGCATATTTAGCATCCTCTCTTGGTTATAACATTATTTTGCTCGTTATCGGGCATATACAAAGTTCTTTGCAACATTACAATGATATAGAGTTATACACAACAATTAAATTCTGAAATTTTCATCCAATTCTGAGCATGGGAAATCGTCCTTTATCAAGAAAGAAAATATTGAAAAAGTGTCGTGGAGCACGACACTAAAAATAGCACATTTTAGGTTATAGCTTTTCCCAAATTCGTTCACTTTTGGCACAATCTTGTGTGCAATATGTTTATGACACTATATTTTATTTCATATAGATTTGAAGACAAAATCTGGCGATAAAAATATTTGCTTTTACAAAAGCTTTACTTGGGCTTTAAGTGCTTGTCAGCTATGTCAAAAGTACATTCTCCTTGGAATGGCTTTATATATATTTCGCTGAATAATCTGTATGCATGCAACAATAATTCACCTTGAATGCATGTGCCCCTTATATTCAGAGTATTGGAATGGCACAATAAAATGAGTAAGAATGTGAAGATAATAACTATCTCTGACTATAGGGGGCCTCGATGATGTGAAATCCAAAATCATTCAAGCATAAAAATGGAATGAACACAGGGAAAAAAAAACCAGATTTATGTACTTCCATCACGTTTTGAGCGTTCCATCAGTTCGTAATGATAATAAAAGACAAGTAAAAAAAAAATAAACGTAGAATAAGTTTCCCCTTCAATATTTTTTCTGGTTATCCTGTGAAACGTGTTGCATACAGATAAACCTGTTGATTAACAGTAAAGCGTTGTTGGTTTCAGGGACCGCGAGTACGTGGGAGAGAAAGAATGGATGGGTGCTGCAGCCCCCACTTTTTCAGGTCATACTGCCGGGCAAGCATATGGAAGTGTGTGAAAATGCTATTGTCCACAGCCACATTCTCCCATTTGGCAGCCCCCCCCCCCCCCCCCCCC
>BQKZ01000022.1:97198-125494 GCA_036244855.1 Temnopleurus reevesii
GGGGGGGGGGGGCGGGGCGCAAAATTGCTGATATGGGGGCGCAAAAAAAAATTCTTGTCAGCTCAGCCATGGGGGGGGGGCATTTTTTTTGCTCAGCCCTCCGGGTATCAAAATCCTGGCTGCGCGCATGAAAAAACAACAACAAAAACCAACAAAAATACAAACAAATGTACAAAAAACACAATAAAACATAACTGAATATCAATTTTAGTATTTATAAAATCAATGATATAACATAATTGAAATCATTGCAACAAAATATGGCCCTATAGAGAAGGCAGTACAAATATTTACATTGTTCTCTGATTTGTTCAAATTTATGTTTTATGTTATTTATTGTTATACACTAAAATCATATTGATCCAATAACTCTAAGCTAGACATGCTTTAATCAACATTAATACATTCTATTTTTATTATCCATCTACAAATTGTGATTTGCTTCATAGAATAAAAACAAAGAAATATTAACGCGGTTTAAAAACGATAAAATAAAGTACATATTTATTTAGTTGATTAAAAAGAAGTAACGAACGTCCGCAATCACTACGTCATAACAAAGTAATTTCAAATCGGCTCAAATACAAATTGTCTAAATAACAACTTTTAAATATCTTGCAAATAATCATAACATTCACGTTTTGGCTTAAACCCCCGAAACTTCAAAGCAAAGTTTCCCACCCTTTCCTCCTAAAAAGCTCATAGGTGTATCTATTGTTTTTCATTAAATCTGTTTACCTTGATCCGTAAAATAGCTCTCGAATGGATAAATAAATAAACCTGTAGGTTGGAAAACCGAGGTTAAAAGAGTCAGAATGTATAGAGAGTGGTCTATATCTTCCCATCTTTTTTCCAATTTTAATCCCCCTTTCACTATTCGCAAAAAACAAATTAAAATGGCCTACATGCGACTGAAGAGGGCAGCATGGCAAACGTAAACAGTTGGATGATTCAGGTCACAAGGTTTTGTCAATTTTTTCGATATACAGTATGAAGGAGATCTGGGGCCTGTAACATAAAGCAAATTGGCAATAAATCGCAAGCTTTTATACATGATTTCCTGTAGACTTACGATTGATATCGTACGACCGATTAGAAAGCTTAAGTTAAGGGGTCCTGTACGCGAATTCTAGCCTTTTTTTTTAGGCAGGAAGAGAACACGCTTTATACAAAAGATATATGTTTGTGCTCTTGCGATACACATTGTATCATTTTTAATAGACACGATATAAACAATTTCTGCAAAATAAAGTGCGTCATGAACGATGGAGCCGTACGCCGTATATTGAACTGTGTGGAAACAACAACCACAAGCTGCTTCCGATTTGAATAGCATTACGAAAGAACATTGACTTGGCGTTCGGAAATAGATTATATCATGTTAATATTTCTTGCAATCTTTGTAATCAGCTGATTGTACATGTATTATATATATTTTATTGGTTCATAGTACTTCGGTTTACTTTCAAAGAAAAAATAAAATTTGAACATTATAATGGCTTGACAACGGAAAAATGAAAAAAATAGCTTTTAGAGATGAAGTAAAATTTTGATTTTTTTGTCAAAATTGGACAAATACAAACAACCCCTTCTTAGCGTATACAGAACCACTTTAGATACACATTCGTAGCCCTATTGTTGTAATAATTAAATTTCATTGATTTCTTTTTCACTATAAAATGAATTATTCTTATGGAATTGCCCCAATACAAGAGACCCTCTTCATAGCGTATTAGATGATGCAATACTTTTTTAAATGAATTACAGAAAGAAACACACATACCCATTACAAATGGCATTTTTTTTTTAAAATAAAAGTGAATTAAGTGTGTAATATAAGAAATGTGCTTATTTTCCCCCACTCTGATTGTCTATCAACTCCCAAATTTCAAGTATTTATCGATTCTGATTAAAAAAATAAAATAAAGAAAGAACGGACACATGACATTTACCGCAATTGCAAATTGATTTATATAAACAATTAATAGGAACTCAATTACAAATGGACTTTATCAAATATACATAATTTTATATAAACAATAAGTAATTTTATTTTAGCAATAAGTAAGTAAGTAAGTAAAATAAAGATTTCACAATAATTACTATTTGTTGTACACTTTAGAATGATAGTAATGATAGTTCTTTGTAGAGTTATATCGCCCAATTTTTTTTATATGGATGTACTGAATTGCGCTTTACAATTACAATATTGTTACCCTGCCGTAGCATAGCTGCGAAGTTGGTGCTCTTGCATTTAAAGGAATAATTTCCTGCCGGTTCCAATTATCATCACACGGGTAGAGTGCAGCAGTGTGGAGAAAACTTCTTGCTGAGGGAAATTAACGTCATCCGTAGGATTCAAACCGCCAATCCTCTGGTTGAAAGGCGAGAGTCAGGGACCACTATATTACAACGCTTCCGCAATATATCATTGCTGTACGGTTTTATTTGGTGTTGGTTGAATAATGCAAGAAGTAAAGTTAAGCTCACTCTAGTCCATCTCGATCAATTATTCCTAGAAGAAAGAGATCGAGCCCAATGGCTAGGCTGCTTGATTCTGGAAATCTTTCATGTCAGAACACATTTGAAGACATCCTTAAAAACGGGGTGTTTCCAGGCATACACTAAAGGGTTCAGACAGCTATTCAAGGCAATGATGGCCACGTTTACAGCAGCGTCCTCTCTGTCCTTGGAAAGAAATGAGGCGATGATAGAGGGCGCTACACAGATGAAAAACAGCACAATGACAATCAGCATATTGGTGGTGATCTTTAGTTCAAGTCTCCGCTGACGCGGCTGCCTTCCCTGAGCATTTCTCGAAGTTGATCTTTCACTTCGCGGGGGTTGGATAATTGCAATGTTCTGAGCAACCGGAAGTTCACCCTTAAACGATGAGGGCGTGTGTCCTAATTCAGGGCGTATGTGCCGATGTACGTGGACGTAGATCTTAACGTAACAGACAGTTATCACGATGATATAGAATAGAAGCACAGCGCCAGATGGGTACGTGTACGATATCTTCCCATTATGCAAACAAACACCTTCATTTAATCCGAAAGATGTTACCCCTGACAACGCAAGTGCAATGTTTGCAACGACTAAAATCCCTCCTACAGCGACTAGCATAGCTGCGATGTTCTTCTTTGTATAAACCTGATTGTAATCTGTTCGTGATCTGGTTATCATGTAGAATCGGTTGTGAGCTATTAGCGTCAATGTAGAGACACTCATCCCTAAGAATATGCACGTGCACATGGCGGCGATGGAACACACCCAACTGAAAATGGCGGATTCCTTCATTCCGAAGAGCGGCATGAGCTGGACGGGGAGAATGATGCAGGTGAGGAGGTCGGTTGTCGCAAGTACGATGACGAATGTATTCGTGGTCGTCTGCAGTTGCCGGGAGAGTGCGACGGCGATGATCACTAGAATATTACCGGGGATTCCGAGGAGGGACGTTGTCGTAAAGAGCCACGCGGCCACGATTCCCTGTACGGTATTGCCCGCCATATCATCCGTCATGTTACCCGGGAAGGACATTCTTGAAAATGGCAGGACGCAACGCATATCATTGCCAATAATGATGTAATCTTCATTTTGAAGGGTCACGCAAACCAGTACGCAGAATCTTTAGAAAAGGCTAATAAGGACATATTAAGTTTCAGTCACACATTAATGTTTTTATCTATTCACGTATGCCTTGTGAAGATAGTGGATTTTCGAAATTAGTGGACGGTACGTAGCTCAGTGGACGGTAGAAAACGAGTGAGCATATGATGTGTGCAATAGGTAACAAATGCGCACCTGATGTTTCGAAAACCCATAATAATTGACGCCGCCTATGCGTAGGAAGATGCATGCAAGATTCGCCATTAACGTCTCCCTGCTAGAGCTCAACTAACGTACATATTAGCGTTTTCCAAACATATCTCCTGCATATCCGAACGTCTGAAATTTTAATAAATGGTCAGCAGACTATCAATACACATGTGTGATAGAGCCCTTACGTTCGAAGAATATGTGCTTCTTTCTTCGAAGACAAAAGCTGAACTAAACAAGCCTAATGAGGAATTGATTAAAAATAACAGACGTCCGAGTGGAGTTAATGCGAGCAATGTGAACAAAGAAATTGGACAGTGTAATAAAGACCCATTTATGCCTTCACAATATTCATGTACATGTACACAGCCAACATAAAAAAGTAGCTTCCCTGTTTATTCAGTGAACTGGTGTGACGCATGTTCTAAACTATAGGATTGCCCGGTCAACTTCAAACTCTCTACGAGGGATTTAACGTTTCAAACATTTAATTTCGTCCGGATCGCGATCGCGAGTACAAATCAGAATTCAAATTCGCCCTGGTCTCTTGTAATCAGCAACTTTGCGATTGTATTGATTGTTGGGCTTACCAATTTGATATTCGGGAATAAGAATTTTGAATCGTCCGCTTGTAAACATTCCGGTCATTGCAATGTTTCAATTTTGTTAAAGGTGGAAAACTGCTTTTGAATGGATTACAATTATGCTTCAAACTCGTGGGCGATTAATGATATCTTATTCTAACCATGCCTCCTATAAAATCTTTGGTTTTAGATAGTCTAGAACATTAAATTCAAATGAAAATTCATTTTTCATTTGTCCTTTCTGGTCAGTGATAATCACAGCGCAGTCTAAATACTTCAGCTATACACTGTAGGCACACGCCATACACATGCAGTTTAACTCTATATACAGTAGTCTGCATACACAGACTCTAGTCTGCAAACACAGACACTCTGGTTCAGTTTTCCATAATTTGCCAAATGAACAATAAAAAATATGCGATCAGAGGTCGCTTCCCTGTATTATGAAAGGCTGAGGAGCTTAACGACATAAAGCCTGCGTCACACCTTTGCGTTTTTAGCCTGTGTCGGCCTAGCGTTTATGGAAATTAAAAACGCTCCCTTGACGGACAGCATACGCAGATCAGATGGTGGACTGACGTTCGGCTTGCGCTCAACGAGCGTATGACGAGCGCTGTTGTTGTTGTTGTTGTTGAAGTTTAGGGGCGTTTATCAATCCTACTGGATTATCTACGCCAGTTCACCGCATGAATTTAAACAAAAATCCTAGGTAAGGGATGAAGGTGCAAAATTGATAAAAAAATGAACACAACATTGCAAAGAAAGATAATCAAGAAAGTAGAAAGAAAGACAAATATAGACAGAGCCCCCCTTATATGATTTTGGATAATCCCCCCCCCCCAAAAAAAAACCACTATGATAAAGATTTCCGGTTTCATTAAAAAAACAACAACAACAACAACAACAAAGTAGATTTATGGTCATTTTATGAAGAACTTAATACGTTCTTATGACAAAATTAGCGGGCATTTGCACTTTGGTAATCATACACCCCGCCAATAAATCCTTGAAAATCAGTACTAGTATGCCATGAATACCCAATGTTATAAACATATAATTGGTATTGCGAAAGTAGATCATATGCTGCTTCTACTGGAAACATGATAATTCTAACTTAAAATGAATAGTTCAAAATCCGACTGCTCGAAAACGAATAAAAAAAATACGGGACGAGTTCCCCGCCAATAAATCCTTAAAAATCAGTATGCCATGAATACCCGATGTTGTAGATATATAATCATGATAATTGGTATTGCGAAAGTAGATCACGCTGCTTCTACTGGAAACATGATAATTCTAACTTAAAATGAATAGTTCAAAATCAGACTGCTCGAAAACGAATAAAAAAAAAAAAAAAATTCGGGACGAGTGCCCCGCCAATAAATCCTTGAAAATCAGTATGCCATTAATACCCAATGTTATAAACTTATAATTGGTATTGCGAAAGTAGATCATGTTTCCACTGGGAACATGATAAATAGTTCAAAATTCGAATGCTCGAAAACGAATTAAAAAAATGTGGAACGAGTGCCCCGTCAATCAATTATTGAACATCAGTATGAATATCCATTATAAATATAATTGGTATTGAGAAAGTAGATCACGCTGCTTTTACTGGAAACATGATAATTCTAACTTGAAATAAATAGTTCAAAATCAGACTTCTCGAAAACGAATCAAATGCGGGACGAGTGTCCAGGAGATGTCGTCTCTTAAGTTGATAAATGAAATATTAGATTTTATACATAAAAGGAGAGTCTACCCCAAAATAATATTTCTTCAACAGGAGCAGAAAAATCAGAAGAACAGAACAAAAAAAGTTTGAGAAAAATTGGACAATGAATAAGAAAGTTATGAATGTTTATCTATTTATTTAGCCAATTGGCAACTGATGACGTCACAGGTGCACAACTGACCATTTATTGCATTCAAATCAATGTCATAAAATGTTACTTTTTTCCCCCAAAATATAATTTCCTCAAAACTTTAATTGTATGATATCTTTATGATAGATATGTAGATCCAATATTTGCATGTTTACGTTCATGCAAACTTTGCAACTTTCTGTAAAAATGTTGAATTTTCCACTATATTTAAAATGAAAACTCTGGTTAGTTGTGCAGCCATGATGTCATCAATTTGGCAACATATCTGGAAATTTCCACTGATTTGCCACCTTTTTCAAATCTTTAAAAATTCATAACTTTGTTATTACTTGTTCGATTTTCTTCAAACTTTTTTTTGTTTTACTCATCAATTTTTCTGCTTCTGTTAAAAATTATTATTTTTGGGTAGACTCTTCTTTTAATGAATGAAAACGTCTTTTCATTAACACAATGGATCGCTCAAAAACGAAATACCTTTGCAATCAACTAATCAAGCGCATGATTAGGCCAGACAGTAATTATTCATCTCACGCTATTATAATGACAAATAAATCTTGATGATGATTTTACGAGCTACTATTGATTGCTTTTATTTCCATTTCAATAACAAACAATAAATGTTTACAATTTCAAGTAAACATGAATAGAACAAAATAGCAAAGGAAAATCGCATGCAAAATACTTACAAGATAATTGTTTATAAATTAAAAGTGGTTTAGACGACCAAGCATTTATTCTGTAGAAATGGAGGGATGTGCAGAAAAAAACAAAGCTTTTGAAGCTATTGGAATTGCACTAAAACAGTCGTTACACGAACAAAGCATGGGAATAAAGATGTTACAGTTATGCAAATCTTTTGATATTTTGAATACGGAGTTCACCCAGCAATTCAGTAATCACACTTGTCTGCAGGCTTACATGGTTTATGGGGTGTTTTCAAATGCATATTGGTTCATAACCTTCTTCTTATTGCATTTAAGTACGCCTGCCCTCTAGTCACCTATTCAGAGGCACGAAATATGTATATTTTTTTTAATATCGTTACCCGGCAATTGGGTGCTTTTGTATTTAAAGGTATAAATTTCTGTCCGTATCCATTTGATTCAGCAGGGTTGAGTGCAGCACAGTGTTGATAAATCTCTTGTGGAAGGACAATAACTAACAATGGGTGGGATTCGAACCCCAAACCTTCTAGTTGAGAGTTGAGAATCAGAACTACTATAGCACGGCAATACTTCTGGATGTGTTCCAGTGTTAAAGCTTTGATGACTTGACGGATAGACGTAGCAAGAATGTACACGCATTTCAAGTGTTCGCCTGTAATTCCCTCTACAAGTTTGTTAGCTTGCGGACTTCTTGACCTTGCTGGTTAGCGCAATGCTACCCTGAATTATCATCTGCAATCATCATGCTAGCTACCTGAATCTTCGCCTGCAAGCTTGCAGCTAGCCAGCATGCTGGCTGGCAAGCCCCTACGAAGCTTGCTTGCTAAACGAAAAAAAGTCACCATTGTTAGCTGATCTCAAGGAGATAAAGGTAGAGCGCTTGTCAGCTTAGATTATTTAATTCGAATAGTCCTTTGAAACATTATGAGCAGCAGTGCATTGGGTGACGTAACTGTCTTGGTTGTGATCATCTTGCGACTCGTCATGAGACAAGTCGCATATCCATCACGACGTCACGAGGACAAGTGTGGCGAACGTGACGATTAATCTCGAGACTCCTCGTCGCGCTTCTCACAATTGTCTTGGCTGGAAGCGTCGTAGTGTAGTGGTTCTGACTCTAGCCTTTCAACTAGAGGGTCGCCGATTCGAATCCCACCCATGGCGTTAATTTCCTTCGGCAATGAATTCATCTACAATTTGCTGCACCCAACCCAGGTGGAAATGGGTACCTGGCAGAAATTTATTCCTTGGGATGCTTGAGCGCCTAACCGGATTGCTCGGCAGTTATAGCCAGGGTAATGGAACGTAGTGTCAAGCGCAATAGAATATATGTATATGGTGATTGCGCTATATAAATGGACCTATTAAATTATTATTGTCATTATTATTATTTTTTATTATTATCAAAATTCCTTCTTCGAACTTCCCTCAAATGTCAGAGTCCATCAGTCGTGGAAGTCGTGAATGAAACTTAGTTCGTCACAATGAGAGGGGGCATTTTAAAAACCATCTCTGCTCGAGACAAGTTTTGTTCCGTCCAACGTTGTTCAAGACTGAGTCCCACCATGCCCACCTGCTACGACGATTTCGATGCCCTTTGGTCGTGAAAAAAGTGAAGATTAATTCTTCACAGTGAAGGATAGGCTTTACTCCTTTACTCCTCCTTTTATGATTATTCCATCTTTAATGTAGGGACCCAGAGTCTTGAACTCCCTTCCTTGTATAAGTTATGTTGTCCTCCCGATGCCAATTTAATCTAAAGATAAAGATTTTTCTCCAATATCCTGTAATTGTGGCACTCCATGTGAGAAGTTCCCTTTGTGATTAAAAGAAGAAGTAAAAGTCGATTATTACGCCTTACCCCCCACATTCTACTATGTTTATATACAGTACTTGTGTCATCTAAACAGTATCTTTTGCACAAACATGCATAATATATCCTTTTGAATGATAAAGTATCATATAATCTGAAGAATGCTTAAAGCGAAAGACCAGTTTTGGGAGGAGGGCGCTTCAGATATTTAACTAGTTTGCGAGCTGCAGTAAAATTGTTACCATAATGCAGTTTTTCAATAGTAAATTAGAGCATGTTCATAGTTAGTTTGAATGAAATCGACCTAGAAATGGCTTAATTATCGCAAAATAAAAAAAACCTGCTGCGGTCGTACGTCCTCACAGAACATGTTTCACGTACAGAATGAACGCGAACTCACACACCGCAGACAATACCACCGATCACACCGCCAAATTCAGGCCGACGATCCCCCGTTCTGAAGCACTTAGCACACCGTAGGAACAATGGCGGATTGACATGTTCGACGTAAAATACACAGAATACGAGCAAAAATATACTCCTAATATCCTACATAGATATAGTTAGGCATGTAACATAACTTTTGATACATCAGCTCGTTTAACATCACTTTCTGCATCCTGGTCATTACGAATCTATACCTTTAACTTTATGCCTCATTTCCTAGAAGAGAACGTGCAAATCGGGTAGGTTCCTTGATTTCAGAAATGCGGCGTGTCAGGATGCATTTGAAGACATTCCTGAATACAGGATGCTTCCAGGCGTAGACGAATGGATTCAAGCAGCTGTTGAATGCCTCGATCGCCAGAACAAGAGCACTGGCGTCTTTATTGTCTGGAACGAGGAGGAGGATGATGACCGGCGCCATGCACATGAAAAACAAGACGATGATGATGAGCATGTTTTTCGTGATCCTTGATTCCGTCTCCAGCTGCCGTTGCCTGGGGTCTCCTTGGGCCAAGTTTGGCGCTCCGCCCGGCATAGCAACACCAGCCAATGCTATTCGCCGCATGTGACATCTAATATGGCTATAGATTCTGACGTAACAAACAACGATTATGATTAGACATAACAACAGTACCACACCTGCCATATATGAGGATAATGGTCCACCGTCATGCAAGCATACGTGTGCACCTTCATTCAATCCAAACGTGACAGCTCCCGTTACGCTAAGAACAATGTGCACAAAAGAAGTAATTCCAGCAAGAGCCACCAGCATGACTGCGACTTTTCTCTGCGTGTACAGTCTATTATATTCTGTTTTATCTTTTGTAATTAAGTAGAATCGGTTAAAAGCAATCAAGGTAAGGGTACACGCACTCGTAGCTAGACAAATTGACGTTCCCATGGCAACGACAGAACACGCCCAGTGTAGGACGACAGAGCCCCGGATCTGAATGATGGGTATGAACTGACCCGGAAGTAGAATGCAGGTTAGGAGATCAAGCGTGGCCAGAAACACGACGAATGCGTTGGTCGATGTCAGGAGCTGCCGGGACAGGGCGACAGCGATGATGACCAGAACATTGCCAGGGATTCCTAACAGGGTCGTGGTTGCATACAGACATCCAGCGGTAGCCATCAAGTAACTGATGCCAGTCCCTGCGGCACTACCCGTGATGTTATCCATTGCAGATATGTTTTCCAGAACAAAGGAAACTAACCACTCCCGTGCACTTTAAAAGAAACTGCAAATGGCTGCCACGTCTAGTATACCGTTATCTCATTAACACCTCAACTATCCCTTAGATTTGAGATCCGTCGGGGCACAGCAGATAATCTCCTTACCACAGCTCTACATTCCCTTCTATCTTCAGCTATCCGTAAGGCATTTCTTAGCTCAAGTCCTGTCCAATCTATAATGTTGTCTTCCCAGTGTTTCTTCTGCTTCCGTCTCCTCCCGCCTCATCAGATATAAAAGTAATGAAAATTTTGAATAGACAAATGTAGTTCACGTTAATTTGTCAGTTGCTTAGAATATGTGAATTAAAAAAGATCCGTTCGTTTTAAGTGAGCGGTCATGTTGAATTAGCAAGATGTATCTAATATTGGGTAATCTCCAGTTAACTACGAAATGATATAATGTTGATTTAGTTTAGATGGAAGGAAAATATGTATTCAGAGCTCATGTCCTTTACGGAGCTGATTTGCCACTTGGTCACGATCCTCCTATTACTACGCTGTCTGTTTCGTAGTGAATTTATTTTCATTATTAAACTATCCATTAAATTTCTAACGACGTCAAAAGTAAGAAAACTGGAGCGTGTGTTGATTGTACGATATGACGGATATTGCAATCTGAAACGAAGTTTTCGAGAGACAAGAGGAAAGAGTACCTTTTATTATCAGAGCATCAATGTCTGGGGAAGTGTCCATTTACAGATCCAGGGACCAATCGCACGAAATTGTCTAAACTATCCCCTTCTTGCTATGACGTCTTAACTTCCTGTGTCATCCTCTTAACATAGAATCAAACGTAGATGTATCTATGCTATGAGCTTGGCACAAATAGTAGAGACGTCTTAGCAAGACGAAGATAACTAATGGGGTGTTGCTCAAAAGTTGCAATTGATCGCAAGCTGCAGTTGATCGGAACGAGCCAATCAAAATCATTGTTTCATGCGCATCTTGTCAAATGCGCATACCGTGCGCGAATGAAAATGCGCGTAACAATTTATAAAATTGCAATTGATTTACAGTTGAATTTGAGCAATATCCCCTGAGATAATTTCATGCAATTGTTCATGCTATAAAATTCTGACGCTAGTGTATTTTTTTTCATTCAAAGAGGAACTTGTGACAATCATTATGCGGTCATGAGTCAGTTCGTAAAATCAACAACGAAAAGTGACAAGATTGAATAATGTGCCGTATAACACAATCCACAACCCCTCCCTCCCCAGAAATACTCAGTATTTAGCATTTTGTCGCCTTCGACTAAAAAAATGCACAAGTGTGTCAGTAGACGGTGTCCCTTCATGTGACACATTCAGTTTACTGAAAAAAAAATAGAAAGCTTTTATTTTTCGAAAACTACTAAACGTATTTTGTACTTTGGGGTCTCCCCCCTCTTACTCAGAATGTGCCAAATTAGTAGATTGAAAAAGTAAAGTAAACATGACTCCATCCTGCAAAAAAGGAGATTCTTTTTTTTTTAAATAAATCTGTTCTCAATTCCTACATTATTTATTTTGTGAAAAATGGCCAAAATCCAGCGTTACACATTCAATTACAATTAGAATATTTCAATAACACAATTTGAAAATGAAATTATAATGATTTGGCATCAAAAATAATAATATCTACATATTTGATTTTATTCATTTTCACTTCCAGCATTTAATAAAATTGGAATACGATTATATGATCAATACGATCAGAAATCAAGAAGCAGGTAAAATTAATATATCAACAAATCAGTTAGTTGGATGTGGATGGGACTGCTAAAAGGCCAGGATTGTAAATTGCAGTCCCCCAAACTAATGTTACATAAACGTGTATTGATATTACAAAAAAAAATCTCTTTACAAAAATTACATAGGCAGCTACATCACAATGTAGATAAATTCAAACAGCTCTATCGCACATCATTTGAGGTGCTTTACCCTCTGGAGAAGGGGATTTGTTGCCAAAGTTTGCGATCACATATGAAATGAATTGATCTATTCATTTATTTATTTATTCGAATATAATACAGGCACAAAAGATCAGCCAGCTTTGCGTCAATGTCGTTACAATTCAATGAAATTACATCTAAAACAAAAATGTACACGTGGATGCAGGACTGGTCTTGGTTTGATTAATTTGGCAAGTTCTCTCAGGGATTTGGAATGTCTATACTGAATTTCATCATGCCCTTCTCTTTTCCGTGTCAGAGAGTCGTTCCCAGGTAATTCAATATTTTGTTAGCAAATTATTAGTTTATATTCTATACATGGATTAGTTTTGGTAGAGATGACGCTTCAGATATTTACCTGTTTTGTGAGCTACAGTCAAAATATTACCATCATGCAGTTTGTCAAATGCACATTAGAGCATATTCATAGTTAGTTTGAATAGAATCGGCGTAGGAAATGGCCAAATCATCGCGAAAATAAAGACATGTGTCGCGCTCCCCAAACGAACAGCGCTTCGCGTCCAAATGAATGCGGAATCATACGTCGCACATAATACCACAGGAACACTCAATCTACACCGCCCCGGTCGGCCGGCTATCGATTCATTTAGTGCTCCGTAGAAATAATACGGTTGATTACGTGCGACAATCTTCTCCTAATCTCGTATACAGTTACATTATCGCATATAAAGCTTTTCTTGATTACATCAGCTTGTTCCACATCAATATCTGCATCCCGACCGTCATTAATATATATATTAAACCATCATAAATACCATGCTGTAAGCTGGTAAGATTTGATCCCTATGCAATAGCATCACTGTTTGTCTACTAATAATGCTCTAATCGTATTCTAATTTAGCCCCATTATTCCATGTTCGCGTCGGTTTCTCCGAATAGACCGAGCCCAGAGCGTCGGTTCCTTGATCTGCGATATCCTTCGACAGAGGATACACCTAAAGACATGCTTAAACACAGGATGCTTCCAGGCATACACCAGAAGATTTAGACAGCTGTTGAAGGAGATGATGGCAATGGTCAGAGCACTAGCTTTCTGATCTCCAGGAATAATGAATGTAATAATTGATGGTGAAACACAGAACAGGAATAATATGAGAATAATTAGCATATTTTTCGTGATCTTCGACTCAACCTCTTGATTTCGCTGCAGAAATTGTGCCTTCGTGACGTTATTCTCCTCGCTCTGTCCTGTTGCATTCGGTTGTGCAGATGAGCTGTTGCTAGAGACCCCGGCTTTTTCATTCATTGAAGCTACGTTCCGCAAATGACGCTTGACGTGTCTGTAGATTTTGATGTAGCATAAGACAATGAAAATGAGGGATATCAGTAAAGATATTCCAGATACTATCATAAATGAGTTCCCTTTAGCATGAGCGCATATGCCCTCCACTTCCCCAAAGGTGGCTAATCCTGTTGCTGCGAATACAACAGGGTGAAAAGTTGTAACGCAGACGACGGATAGTAGCATGAATGCAATGTTCCTTTTCGTAAATAATCGGTCATATTCCCCTTTTCGTTTTGTGATCATGTAAAATCGGTTATAAGCGATCAAGGATTGAGTTGATATACTTATCGCGAGGAAAGCGTACATACAGACCGCGGAGATGCAGCACACCCATTGGAAAGCCTTTGAATCTACAGTACCTAGAATAGCCAAGACTTGGACTGGTAACATCATACAGGTGAGGAGGTCAATGACAGCGAGTGCGATCACAAAACAGTTGGTTGCAGTCTGTAGCTGACGTGACAGTGTGACGGCAGTTATTACCAAAATGTTACCAGGGATACCAAGTAGTGACGCCGTGACGAATAGACAGGAAGCTACGGTTTCTTTAAGGCTGATAACAGAGCCATCCATTTTGTTATCAATAGATAGCGACATTGTTGTAGTTATACACCGTAAGCTCCCTTAAGGGTAGTCTTGGATGAACTTTTAGATGCAGTATCAGCTAAGACATGGCGCAAATATTCAGTATTGGCGTAAATTATGATAATTCAAAGATAAACGCCTTTGAACCAAAACTTGGTAAAGAACCAAAACTTAGCAAGTTTATCAGTTACTAATCGTGTTACCTACAGCAGAGAAGACGATTCTAGTTTAGACGTTCTGTTCATTCCAATGTCAATAACCAAATGAAACATATTAGAGCTAACAAAACTTTATAGTAATATTACATGTTCCTTCGGAAAATTGATTCAATTTGTCAATAGCAGTTCATCAACGAAATTTTCACTCCAGATTGCAGAGGGATGATCAGACATTCCCCAAGAACCCGGAGAAAACAATATTCATCTTAGCTCCCAAGTCTCCGAAGCCTCCTGATGTTACAGAATGCGTTGTAATTGTAGCAATGATACAGAACATGGATTGCTTGGAAAATGCGTAGCTGTGTTTGAGCAAAACCTATATATGTGTCTATTTAAAATGTCACCCCATTATTAGCGCAAACATATCTTGAATATCTAATGGTAACACGCAGTTCATTTTTTCACATCGTGCTTTTACCTCGTCAATGCAAAACTTTCCTCCATTAATAATGTAACTTGAAGCATGTTCATCATGATGGGCGTTTCTTCTCAATAGTGAAGCTCAGTAAATGCATGTCTAATGGAGAGAAACAGTTAATTAGGGGCGCAAATATCTCAAAGGTTTTTATAAATATCAGTGTCGATATCGCCCCCACAGATTGCTGCCGAAGAGCGATAAAATGCGAAAAAAAAACGTTTTACTGTAAGAAAAAGGTATTTCATAGGCAGCACATTAAAGACATTGCTACACATTCATATTTCGTTATTCACAAAATTCTTCAATCAAGATGTTTGACCTCTGTTTGACCTATGTTATTACATTCAGATTGATGAAAAAACAACAACACACAGTGCAAAAAGAAGAACGGAGTACAGGCGCTATTTATATATCTATGAAAACTGAATAAAGTGTGCCACTGTCGCTTTATTCCTGCACAGTGTGCCAATATTGGTCATATAACACGATATAAACTATTTCCGAAAAGTTAACTAGAACGCAGACAATAGGTCCGTAAACCGTGTATTCAACTGTGCGGAACACAACAATGACAAGCCGGTACCGAATTCAATAGCATTACAAAGGAGCATTGAAATTGCGTTCGACTTAACTTTTCGAAAATACTTTATATCGTGTTAAATATTGAATTTTCGGTTTTTGATACACTAAACGTGGTTTTCGAAGGTTAATATTTTAACAGCTTAGTTTATATACACCGTCCAACATAATAGGTAGCATTTAGAGTGTGGCATTTGAGAATCTTTTGAAAGGAAATTAATGTACAATGTCTTTGAGTAAAGGCCGACTCACAGCTTCGAATTTTTAGCCTGCGTCGGTCCATCGTATTTGGAAATGAGGACGCATGACATACGGTGGACAGACGCTCGGCGTACGGTCCTTGAGCGCAAGCCGAACGTCTGTCCATCGTCTGATCAGCGTATGCTGTACGCGTCCAGGAATCGTTTTTAATTTCCAAAAACGCTGGGCCGACGCAGGCTAAAAACGCGGAGGTGTGCGTCGGCCGTAAAAGTTTTGGTCTACTCCAGACAAATTCTTGTCTTGCTTGAAAGCAGAAAAAACCCTAGACGAATAGATAAAAATAAAACTTTAAAGCCCAAGTATAGTTTTGGTAAAAGCGAATATTTTTATCGCCAAATTTTGTCTTCAAATCTACTTAAAAAGAAACATGATATCATGAACATGTTGTACAAAAGATTGTACGAAAAATTAACAAGTTTTGGAAAAGTTATAACCTAAAGTGTGGAAAATATTTTAGCGTCGTAGCCCCCGACGCGAATTCAATATTTTCTTTCTTGATAAAGGACAGCTTCTCGTGAACAGAATTGGATAAAAATTTTAGAATTTATTCTTTATGTATTACTTTTTAGCATGCTTTAATAAAATCTTGGAAATAATTTTCTATATGCCCGATAAGAAGCAAAATGTTGTTATAACCAAGGGAGGGCGCTAAACACGATTTAACGGTCAAATTCAAATTTTCAAAAGAATTCGCTCGTACAAAAATATGCTATGATCTTGAAATGTGTATAAAAACTATATGTCATGGTATATATCCCCAAAATTCGCATTTCTTTAATCTTTACCAAAACTATACATGGGCTTTAATGACATATGTCATGCACTTTTCGACTGCTAACTTACTACAACCTATTGTTTTTGCGATTTTTTTTTCAACCCAAGTGCATTTAAATATTTATTTCATTTGTCAAAATGTACTTTAAACACGATATAAACTATTTTCACAAATTAAGTCGAACGCAAATTCAATGATCCTCTGTAATGCTATTCAAATCGGAACCGGCTTTTAATTGTTGTATACAAATGTTTGTACAATGTTCTCATATATTGACGAAGATAACCCGAACTGTAACTGTGTTACGTGATTATACACACACATGTTTCATATATATGTAATTTTAGTTGTTTTATGGCACCTTTTGCTCCACTTTTTACGCCAATTCACCATATTCACGTTCCTTTGTCATGCTATTCAAATCGGACCCGGCTTGTGATTGTTGTGTCCGCACAGGTCAATACACGGCGTATGGTTTTATTGTCTAATGATTTACTTGATTTTTCGGAAATACTTCACATCCTGTTCACTGTACGACACATCAAGAAAAGCGATCTCTAACTTTTTCTATACGATATATACTATTTCCGAAAAGTTAAGTGGGCCATAGACACTGATAGACAATAGAACAGTACGCCGTGTATTCAACTATGCGGACACAACAATCTCAAGCCGCTTCCGATTTGAATAGCATTACACAGGACTATTGAATTTGCGTTCGACTCATTTTTTTTCGAAAGTAGTTTATATCGTGCTGCTAGTAAATTGCACTTGGCATGCATCTTCACAATACGTCAGTGTAGCTACGCAGTATCATTAAAACTGTAAAGCCCGATAAAATGAAAAATAAAGGATTTAGAAGTCGTGTTTGCCCACATGCTCTGTGTACACCAACCCCGTACAATATTGCTCGATTTTGGTAATTAATTATTCAAACGTGGATATAATGAGAATACACAATTCACTAAGTAGATTTGATACCATATTTGTCACAATACGCAATATCATTAAAACTGTAAAGCCGGATAAATGAAAAATTAAGAATCTAGAAGTTCTGCTTCGTGCAATATTTTAAATTTGGTTCATTAATTATTCAAACTTAAATGTGATAGGGATACACAATTTACAGAATAAATGTGTTAACGTATTCGTGCCAATACGCCACTTGACGCATGACAACATTTCATAAAGGCAGTACATCAACATGTTATTGGCAATCAAACTAAAGTGTACCATTCAGACAAAGTCTATATGACACAACTCGGTCCCAATCCAATTCTCTTTCTCTTTCCATAGGTTTCAAAGACACGAATTCGGTGTCTAAAACTAAAAATGGAGCCGACTGCAAGCCCCAAAGAAAAACGGCAGTCGAAAATTAAAAGTGCAGCGAAGTTTTCTCTCACAAATGCATATACGACCTTTAACCGCGCGCGTGCACATTATACAGGTATAACAGATACTCCTACAAACGACAAATTAAGTACACAATTTGATTTTGATTTTGTGAGACTCTGATTTTAATCGAAGTGAGAGTGCAGATTATCACCGACCTTTAACCGCGCACGTGCACATTATACAGGTATTACAGATACTCCTACAAACGACAAATTAAGGACACAATTTGATTTTGATTTTGTGAGACTCTGATTTTAATCGAAGTGAGAGTGCAGATTATCACCGATCAAAATATGGATATCAACAAACAATACTAATATTTCTAAATACAGTGTAACAATTCTACGTTATCATATTCCAAATGCATATACTAGCGAGGCAAACTACTGGTTTTACCATGTGTAAACATGCATATTTTAGTCATAGCACAAAAATCGCCTTGGTCCCCCTCTAGAAGGACCCAGGTATTTCATCCATCAAATTCCGTTTGTTTTCCGTAACACGCATCTAACCAAGGAAAGTTTTACATCTGGAATAACACCTCTTTGAAGTAGGTTCGAAGCCGCGTCTTAGAGAATGACAAAAATGCTGGCAAATATGTACTTCCTGAAACGCTTCATCAGGACGAAGAACAATCACTGAATCCGTTGCTAGAATAGCCATTATTCTTTAACAATAACGAAAGTTTTATTGTGATGGTAATTATATTTTCTCAGGTTTTCGCTGAAAAAGTACCGCACATAAATAAGCACATAGATAAGGTGAAATTTGGTACCAGCGATCAGAATTTGCAAGAATTAAAACAATGATTTCTACACACACTTAAATCTTTAGCAAAAAGAGTCCATGTGAATTACAGTTTCTTAGCTATATCTCAATAATAATACACAGTGAGACTTGTAATTTAAGATTATGATCCAAAATTATTATAAATACAACTGCACATTTGTAACTTATGTGCACTTTTACCATGAAGTTACTGCGCATCCTAAATTTGTAGATCGGTTGATCATGTTGATATCTTAAAATCACCCCAGTCGTATTTGGCGGCATCGAACTTCGGACACCAAAGGATGGCCTTGCGCATTGTCCATCTTTTGAATTTGACCAGGTGTTTCACATTCCTGACTCTGAGCTGTTACTCCATTCTTAAAACCCTCCTTGGTTTTACAGACAAAGATTGTCAACACTACAGCTTTGGATCGACACCTAATCATCCATTCATATATCGCCATAAATTACTTTTCTTTTATATTATATACAATACAATACAATACAATATGGATACTTATATAGCGCTCAATACACAGGTATGGTTCCAGAGCGCTTTACAAATTACATTAACAGAAGAATAAAGAAATAAAAGAAACTTATTAGTCAAACAGAAGAGTTTTTATGGCTTTCTTAAAGGTATCCAATGATGGGAGAAGGCGGACAGATTGAGGGATCTCATTCCAAAGAGAAGGTGCAACTGATTGAAATGAATTATCCCCAGCTTTATTGTGTGTTTTGGGGATGTGGAGCAATGTACTGTCTGAACTTGAGCGGAGACCAGGTCGAGCAGAGTGATGATGGGTGATGAGCGAAGTGAGATAGGTGGGAGCTTGTCCATGAAGACACTTATAGACGATGGTAAGGGTCTTAAAGTAAATACGCTCTTGTACCGGTAACCAGTGCAGCTCTTTCAATAGCGGTGTCACATGATCGAATTTCCGGGCCTTGAATATCAGTTTAGCCGCGCGGTTCTGGACACGCTGGAGACGGTGAATACTAGACGAGCTGATGGCCCGTATTCCGATAGCGAGGTTTAACTTATCCCGGGACTAAGCCATTGTTATTTAGACCCGGCTATTGAAAAGTTAAACCAATAGTCTAAATGACTTAGACCTGGGTTAAATTAAACCTCGCTATCGGAATACGGGCCTATAGTTGGTAAAGATTAAGAAATGTGAATATTTGGGAAGTTTATCATGACGTATAATTCTTATACACATTTTGAGATTATAGAATATTTTTTTTACGAACCGATTCTTTTTAAAATTTGAATTTGACCGTTAAATTATATTTATCTCCCTCTCTTAGTTATAACAATATTTTGCTTGTTATCGGGCATATACAAACTTATTTCCGAGATTTGACAATATAATGATAAAAAGGTATACACAACAATCAAATTCTGAAATCTTCATCCAGTTCTGTGCATGAAAAGTTGTCCTTTATCAAAAAGAAAATATTGAATTAGTGTCGAGGGACACGACAGTGAAATATTTTGCACATTTCAGGTTATAGCCTTCCCAAAACTCTTTCATTTTTCGTATAATATGTTGTGCAACATGTTCATGATACTATATTTCGTTTAATATAGATTTGAAGATAAAATTTGGCGATAAAAGTATTCGCTTTTACCAAAACTGTACTTGGGCTTTAAATGACTTAAAAATATATTTAACATAACATAATACTTGAGGCCTGTGTAAATGTAATTTCTGCTTACCTGGTTTTAATCGGATTTCATTAAAAAAAACATGCACTGGACAAATCTACAACCTTTCATTTGATGTGATGTTGTTCAGCATCTCGCCTTCACGTTAAGTTAAACAATCTTACTGAAGTCAGTTTTTTGGTGATTAGTTATTTCCAACCATTTTTCATGATACTGTAACTACCCGGTATTAATTGTCTCTCCAGTTCTTTTTATCAATTTACTACTCAATTAAAGGAACTGGTTTCCTGCGCCAGCTTCTCATAGGGCCCGTTCAAACATAGTTTTGAAAGTGGCTTCCACTAAACTGGTTTCGGAAGCCGGTTTGGAAGGCAGTTGTGTCCCCACTCAGAATACAGATTTGCTTCCATCACAATATTCCCGCGTTTATGTTGAGGTGTGTACGTCTTTGTTCTCCCATTGTCTCTGCATACCGCGGGCACAGCACAGCGAAATGCTTGACATATTTAGGGTGAACTTTACAACACACTAGCCTGCTTCAAGAGTCTGAGTGTTCCAACCCTCTGCTGAACTGGTTCCTGATCTTGAAAATTTACCTTGCGAATTAGATTTCCAAACCAGTTTGGAGGTTCACTTTGTTCGTGACCCCTTGTCCCGTTCGAACCTACCGTTAAACTAGTTACTGTTAATCTGGTTAAAGTGGTTTAACACCGTACATCTGAACGGGGTCGTAGTCATCCCATTCGGCAATCTAAATGTTGACGATTTCATCTTTTTGTTGATCGTCTTCTTCGAGTCATCGGAATTATAATGTGCGCTAGACGATTTGTTTCGCACCAGGATTTCGTACTTTGTCTAGAATCTGATTGTATCTTTGGCTCTCTTGCTGCTGTTTTCGTCTATGCAACGAACATGCATGTATGGCGTTCATTTGTGGCCAATATAAGGCTTCATAAGTTCCTCTCTTGCATTTCTAAATGCCTAACTTACCTCCATCATGTCCATGAACATTGTTCACCATTAATTTCTCAATGACTCAGGCACTGCTAGCGATAAGCCATGCATGAGTTTCTCATAACACACTCCTACATGCCCTAGATTTGCCGAACATTCTATCACCTATCTGACATTAGTACTTTTCAGCTGGCCATCCTTCTCAGATAATAGTGCTGATCTGCTGTATTGGAAATTGTAACTGCTTTGGCTTATGGAGGAGGTTTGACTCTTAAACTTGATTGAAGGACACGAGTATTGTTATGACGTCTAATTTTGCATCTTGCACCAGCAAATTCATATACATACATGTAGGTGGAAGGGTCACGTACATTGCTTTTCTGTCGCGATGAGAGACTGTTAAAGATGCATAAAACTACTTTGTTCGTTGAGATCCGTGGATCTTAGTTTTAATAATAATAATAATAATAATTTACAGCATTTATAACGCGCTTATCACAAATTATGTCCCTAAGCGCGGAGAGTGGATCGGGCTTGTCTGCCAAGCTTCCTTTCCCGTAGAAAGTATCCGAGGTGAGCATGGATGGCCACGATCGGTGCTGTTAGATAGATGCATGTTTCATTTACGAAAAACGAATGGAACCCGACAGATGAAAATACTCGAGTCTTTCTAGAGATGAGGCCAGGGCAATTCTTACGCCATGATTGAAGAGTCATGTTCATTTTAGGTTTAGACAAAACAACAGACTTGTAAGGTCAGTCTATGTCGTCGTTTCGGTTCGTTATGTTCATACACAACTAGGAAGTGTTTTAATCACTCACGTGTATGCTTGTTACAAATGGTTGATTGTGTACAAACATTTTACCCTTAGAAGTACGAGGGGGCAACATGGTTCACCATTACTAAAGACATGTTCGTTTTCCATACTTATTTATGACTTTAACATTTTCTTAATTCTCATTTGCTTCCCGCAAGAGAGCGGGCCCACTTGGTAGGTTCCTTTATTTCGGCGAAGCGACGAGTCAGGATGCACTTAAACACATGTCTGAAAACTGGATGCTTCCAACCGTACACAATCGGGTTGAGGCAGCTGTTGAAGGTGACTCCAGCCATGGTGATGGTGAGAACAAGGACTTGACGGTCATCTGGAAGGAAGAAAGTGAAAATGGCTGGTGCCGCGCACAAGAAGTATAGCGAGACAACAATAAGCATGTTCCGTGTAACATTGGACTCCATGTCCTGATAGCGCTGGCCGGACTTGTCATTTGCCAAGTTTCGTTGTCGACTCGGAGGAGCTTCGATTGTTGACATACCTGCAGCATTATCATCACATACTGCAGAGGTATCATGATGAGAGGCCACTTGATTGACATGACGTTTCACGTGTAAGTAAATTTTGGCATAGAATACGACAATGATAATCGAATATATCAGCAAGCAGACATTACATATGTAGGGATAAATACCCTCCTCATAAAAGAAACACATCCCATCATGGAATCCAAACTTTGTCTCTCCTGTAAAAGCAAATGTTACTGGCAAACTTATGTTAAAGGCACAGTTTACCAGGAGCGAAAAAGTTATATTCTTTCTAGTGTATATTCTCTTATAATACGCTGCATCCTTAGTGATGAGGAAGAAACGGTTGCATGCGATAAAAGCCAAAGTAAAGATGCTAATTCCGATGAAGCTATTGATGCTCATAGCGGTTACAGTACAGACCCGATCAAAGGCAACAGTTCTTTTGACTCCAAGGAGGGCGAGGCATTGGATCGGAAGAAGGAGGCATGTTAGGAGGTCAACGATGGCCAGAGTAACAACGAATGCGTTGGTGGATGTCATCAGCTGTCGTGAGAGAGCGACGGCGATGATCACCAAACTGTTCCCTGGGATTCCGATCAAAGAGGTCGTCGCAGTGAGGCAGAAAGCGAGTATTCTCTGAACTTGGATGTCGGATAAATCTGACGAGACATTACTCGCGGACATTTTGATGGCAGCAAAATAGTTTTGGCGGGAAAAGTACGGAATTTGCGGGTAGAACAATTGTCTAAATTCTAGAAAAAAAGGATCCTGCCTGATTCGAAAACAGGTCGCAATTTGATATTGAAAGGAAGGATCCATCACCAATAATTGTTTATCGCTTCTTTGAGATTCAACTTGTTGACTTGCCAAGATGAGGGTTTCATAACCTGTATAAATCCGTCCCCGATCTGACGAATACTACCCAAGTTTTATGGCATTCAAAACGGGGTTTCCAAGTTGCGTGATGGTACTAAGCGTCATTGACATACATAAAGAAAACGGCACTTTGAGATGAAAGATATACACTTCGTGTACACCTTCAATGAATGAGTGATTGGATGACTATTTAAAAAAAAAAGAAATTACTCAATTATGACCACGAATGTATTCGTCGTTCTGAAGAGCGACTGCGACAAAGTTACTGATACTTTTTTTCAGCGATTCTAAAGGCAGAATAAATTGCGAAGATACCACATGCAATGATTCGCTCCATGCATCGAAGCTTTTTTTTCTGAAGAAGTAAATCCATCCAGCTGAGATATGACCTTTCACGCAACTGATATAACCGTAGTCCAGTTGAGGACTGAGTGTTCTGATAGCACCCACCTCTGCATATTCACGCCTGGCGCGATCAGAGGGGTATACATATTAGAGGGTTATGTAAGGACTCTGTGGTTGAGTGCAGTGCAGTCCCTGTGTGTACAGTGTAAGTGAATATGCAGAGGTGGGTGCTATCAGAACACTCAGTCCTCAACTGGACTAATATAACCGCGAAAATGAAACGAGCNTACTTTTTTTCAGCGATTCTAAAGGCAGAATAAATTGCGAAGATACCACATGCAATGATTCGCTCCATGCATCGAAGCTTTTTTTTCTGAAGAAGGAAATCCATCAAGCTGAGATATGACCTTTCCTACAACTGATATAACCGCGAAAAATACCGTCAAACACGGAGAAGGTCACTCAACCTGCCCACTGTTAAAAAGTAATGAAAAAGTCACACCAACTGCTTCATTAAAAATAGACAGTGGAATATTATCAGAAGATTGAATGGAAATCAGCTATCATTGTAGCAAATCAAGTTATCGCAAAAAAATATTGCATCTATTTTTAGTGAAAGATGCGAGACCTTTCTTCGCTCGTAATGTTGGAAAGATACATAATCCGCACGTATAGCTGCTTTGAGGGGAACTTCACCCAAATATTGATGTTAACAGCCATTTTGGGCCTGCATGTTGCCAATTCAAGGAGCCCATGAAGGATGTAAATTTAAAATTTGAATGATTTTTCAGATTTTGCTCAAGTTTTAACAGCTTGACCAATGTATTTTTTCTTCAGAGAGCACATCAATGTCTTGGTGACGTTCCCCTTTAACAAAGATATTCATGATATGGCTTACACATGCTTATAGAAAATGGACAATCAGTCAGGACCATTCGCGGAAATCCACCAATCGAAAAATTGGCGGATTTCCATGCATATCCTCACGAGTTACGTACATGAATATTACGTAACACTTTGGTATGCGTGTTGTGTCTATGGGAAAAATTTCTTGTTTTGACATTAGATCAAACAAAAAATATTTTCTCTCAAGGTTCAGGCTAGATGATGTTAATATCTCTCATACCTGATGACAGATAACTAACGCACCTTTGTGTTTTTTTCTAAAATAATCTAGCCTGAACCATGAGAGCTTTTCGTGCAAGAATAACGGCCAAACTCTTCGTTGTTCTTGATATTTGAAATACCAGCGGTGCCCGCCCGTGTGGGAGAGAGAGGGAGAGAGAGAGTTTTGACTTGCTCTATTTATAGAACCACAGTCCAACTGGAGGAGGGACATTGCATAATCTCACCTAGGGATAGTCTGAGAAGCAATACCAGGTTTACATGTTCCATATTTTCTCTTCTCATAAGTCTGTTTTAATTCAGATTGTCTGATCAACCATAGTTTGAAATTTATATCCGTTTTTCATCCAATGACGTATTATTGTGCCTACTGTGCCTCGGCAAAGTCAGTGAGGTCAAGGAAATATAATGAAAAATCAACGCCTAATAAACAGACTATGCTATAACTCACAGGGAGAGAGAGAGAGAGAGAGAGAGTGAGCGAGAGCGAGGGAGAAAATCGGTGAGTATAGACTGTGCAAGCACGTAAACGATCACCTTGCGTAATCTGCTCTCCCCATGGCCCCTCGACCTCTACCGTTGAATTGGAGAAATGCATGGAAATCCACCAATTTTGAATTGGTGGATTTCTGCGAATGGTCCTGACTGACAATAGAAGAAGCTGACATAAAATGAAATGAAAAATCTGCCTTACGAGATGAGCAATTCATGGAAAATATTAAGATCACGATAGCCTTGTTGCCGTAGTAATCCTGTTGTTTCTATGGCATCTAAAATATTTGTCTTTCAAAAAGAAATGATGGGGATATAAAACTGAAAAGAAAATAGAGATAAAGAGATAAATTATCAGTTCATAATAGCGCAGCCAAAGTACATCTATTCTCATACCTCCTATTGCTAACGAGTTATTGCTAATCCTCGGCAGGTATCAACCAGTCAACTATCTCTATAAAGGGACTATCACAATGATCTTACGATTGCCTGCGACAATTTGTCGTACGACCGACTGCGACATCTTTCTATAGATCATGATTGCATCATGTTACAGAATGGTTTTCACATGTATCAAGAACATTAAAGCCTTAGTTGGCGCGTTGATTATGACTGCTTCTTTGGCGTTTTTAATGTTCGTCTTAAAAAAATATGATGCAGAGGTTAATAATGAATGAAAAGGCAATCTTGCTTGTTTAATCGTCCTGCCGACATAAAGAAACAAATCATCAGATCATGATACCGCAGCCAGAACATATTTTTTGTCATACGTTTAATTGCGCTAATTTTTGGCAGGCATCAACGTTCTCTAAAAAGGTTTTCACAATGATCCTACGATTGTCTGCGACAACTTTGCCCGTCCAACCGGATGCAACATACCTCGATCGCATCACGACACAAAAGAGCTTTCACAAGTGTAACAATAAATTGTCGTGCGACCAAACTTTATGAAAATACTGTTGCACGAAAAGGTATCATCTGGAAGCATATTATCGTACGAGTGGTTGTACATTTCTATGTGAATGTTTTACGAGCGGTCGCAAAGTCGTACGAGTGGTTATACAATCACGTGACTGATTTTTTTTTCAACAATCGGTTGCATAATCAGATGAATACTGTATGACTGATCAAGTGTTTGATCAGACGACCGATCCAGCGACCGGTTGTGCAATCGGCGCAAATTGATGGGCATCCGATACGAAAAGAACAAAATTACTCCATTCTAAGCTTGTTTTTATAATCATTTTTTAATCAAGATGCCAATGAGAGAGAGGAAAGACACAACCAAAGGAAAATTGCAAGGTGAGCCATCTGAAACACTTTCCGACTCAGGAGGTGTTATTCAAAAGTTGCGATTGAAAACGAGCCAATCAAAATTATTGTTTCATTTGCGTCTCGTTCAAAGCGCATGCCATGCGCGAATGGAAATGCGCGTTACAATTTGCAATTGATTTGCAGTTGATCAATTGCAACCCTTTAGCAACGCCCCCTTATTCTAAACTGAAAATAATTTGCATATTCTAAACTGTAAATAATTTGCATATTGGAACGCGCATTTTCATTCGTGCATTATCCTGTTATCTGCGCTTTCGAACCAGCCGGTTATGAAACAAAGATTTTGATTGGCTCGTACCGATCAATAATCATTTTATAAGCTCACTGGGGATTATTCTAATACAGCTTTTATGGGTTTGTTTCAATAAGAAAATACACTGTGCCCTAAGCTATTTCCATAGATACAAAAAAACAAATTGACTTTTAATCGGCTTTTCAATGAAACATTTAAAAAACTAAGTACGTATACTTTTATGCGGTCAACAACCGCTTTGATACCAAACGGCCTTTACGTCAATTGGAGACAAACTTCTGAGAAATTCACTTCTAAATCTGCGATATTGGTGGCGATAGTAAGTCCTAATAGACGACCTTCGTAATGTATTCTAATTTTATGCACTCCTCTTTGTCAAACGCACAATTGTAAACAATGTATCCATCTGATATAAAATAATCATGTTCCAATGGAAGGAATGTGAATAGAAAGCAGTAATTGTTGCGAGGCTCGTCAAGCTACAATGTTTGTCCAACCTCGCAACGTTAATGTATAGCATTCTGACTATTGAGCTCTCATTGTCTTCTCCCAGCTGAATCGTAAATAAATTTGAAGACATTACGAAAATGGTTTATTTAACCCATAAACTGCTGAACACTTTTTCTTGATGCAATAAATTAGGTTACTTTAACCTCTATTTATGTTATAAATGTTAGTGGTATGATGCTGGAATTTACACAACCTATTCTCAAATAATGTACAATATCATGGCAAAAGGTATTACAGTTTTTTAGTAAATAATCTTTCCTAAAACAATGCTTTGAATATGTAATTAGGAGTCAAATCAAAGTGAAAATCAAAGCCCTGTACTAAAGCTCTGTGTATATCAATAATGAGCGAGGAAAGAATTCGACACAGGCCTGAACATATCAGTCCATTGTGTAATGCTACTGAAGTTTGGAAGAATTCTTTTCAGCCCAGACTCATGAATGACTATTGACAACTAATATCAAATGGATGTTTGAGAAAGTGGTTCATGCGCAATAGTTCTGTATCCTTTTGTCATGCACACATATTTTTGGTATGGCAGTTTCAAGTTCTCGGGCCACAAACGTGGCTCGCAGCAGTTTATGGGTTAATTGGAAAGTTCAACATTATTAGATATCCGTCTTAACCCCCGGTCACATAGGACCCAAGAAGCAACACGATTCACCCCGACTCATTGTTCTGAGGCAGTTAACTGTGAATTAACAAAGAGTCGGGGTGAATCGTGTTGCTTCCGGGGT
>BQKZ01000022.1:129050-146296 GCA_036244855.1 Temnopleurus reevesii
AAAAGATCGAGCCCACTTTGTAGGTTCCTTAATTTCTGAAAGACGACGAGTCAGGATGCACTTAAAGACATGTCTGAACACCGGGTGCTTCCAGGCGTAGACCAGTGGGTTGAGGCAACTGTTGAAGATCAGGACGGCCATAGTGACAGCTATGACTTCTGTATCGTCAGGAAGAAATAAAGTGACGATTGATGGAGTTGCGCATACGAAGTACAGGGTAATTATGATTAGCATGTTTCTCGTAATTGCTGATTCCAGTTTCCGATTGCGCTTTCTATGCTGAGCAGATACCGTTCTATGTTGTCCGACTGAATGGAATTTGATCGCTAATGTACCATCAGGGCTGGTACCACATTCTGTTGTAGTACGAAGTGCAAGGTCAGATGCCACGCGGCGGATATGATTCTTAACGTGTTTGTAAATCTTAACGTAACACCCAATGACGATAATCAAAGATATGAGAATCCAAGTACTGCATATGTATGCAAAAATCTTTAGGCCATGAAAGAGACAAACTCCGCCATGATATCCAAACTCAGACGATCCTGTCGCAGCGAATGGTATGATGATAACGCATATAGCACCACCATTAACCAGAAGCATCATGGTAATATTCTTCCTCGAAAATATTCGACTGTAGCATTCAATTTCCTTGGTGACATAAACGAATCTGTTGACAGCTATCAACGCCAAAGTGGAGTTGCTCAGCCCTACGAATATGTTCATGGATATAGCGACGATAGTGCAAACCCAGTCAAAGGCAAATGATCGCTCGACCCCTAGGGCAGAGGCGCACTGGATCGGGAGAAGGAGACATGTTAGGAGGTCAGTGATGGCCAGGACGACCACGAATACATTAGTCGATGTTAGCAGCTGTTGAGACAGCGCGACGGCAATGATCACCAGAATGTTGCCAGGGATTCCTAGCAATGATGTTGTCACTGCTATGAGTGATGCGACTATTCCTTGAATGTGGAAGTCAGCGGTATCAGCTGTTTGATTAGCCGTGAACATTGTATCTTCAGCCGTGTAATAACCAAAATAAACGAACCGAAATATGAAGCAATATTGAATGAAATATCCAAGGAATACGTCTGTATGCTATTTTCAACAGCAGTTGAAAATGTCGTAAAATTGAAAGAGCAGTTCAATCGTTCATCACTTCTGTTAGCTAAATCTCGTTGTCCTGTTCTTATAAAAGCAGACTTTCATAGTCATCTAATAATATGATGGGAAATGATAATCAAGCAGCGATCAATTAGACCTGAACCTACCTCCCTCGAAATTCACTGTACACGAGTATGGAAACTGATAAATACAATAGATACGCTTCTTGCACAGCTGTATGCATGATTGCTGAGGTGATTAATTTTCAAATTGCTCATGAATTTTAATGAAGTTTGATGTTTGGTTTGATGGCTGGGAGTTAAAAGCAAACAACTACAAGCTGGGAGTTTAGCGCTAGGGCATTTGGTCATTCTGTACCCTTTTAGACAAGTAAATATGCATCATCTCCATAAATCGTCATCTGAGAATAAATTTTCAGACAAATATCAAAATAATTGAGTCTGAGTTCGTTAGGAGAGAGAACGGGAAAATAACATCGTTCACATGAACGAGTGATGGCAAGTTTTTCAATTCAATTAAATTCAAAATAACATTTATTTTTTCCTTCAAAATAAACAATAAATCAGTGCTTTACAGTATAGCAATTTACAATTGTAATCAAAATATAGGTAATTAGAACATGAATCATTAAGGGGGAGACATAGCGAAATATTGTGTGCTCTAGCAGACAACATTTACAGTTGCTTTTTAAGTCATATTGCATTGAAAAGAGGAGTATGCATTCCATTTCATTTGTTTACCATCTGAACAATCAAACTAAAATACAGAAAAAGGCCATGTTCTCCAGCTGGATTGCAATTGCTCACCAAACCATAATGTTAGAGATCCTTTGTTACATTGACCAATGAATGTTACCCAGTCACATGAATGGAAGTGGATAATAAGATTGGTCCAACAAGACAGGTGGTGGTATTTTATTCTGAATTAGATGCTGAAACCCTGGGATTCAGAATTAATTGTGAGACTGAGTTAAACATTTGGAAATCCTTTGTAAGTAACAGTCATTAATAGTTGATGACAGTGGACAATGAAAAGATCTCCATGGAGACATGTGGGGTACATTGATAATGTTGTGTACTGAATTAATTACTTAGATGAATAGAATTTAGAACCCCCTATCAAATGTAATAGGAGTAAAAAGTAAGCAGAAATTTTATGGAAAATATTGGGTTTACAAGTGTATTAATAATTACCTACTGCATTAAAAAATGCTAAAAAAATTTTACACAGCTATTTAGAGATACATTCTAGAAATTGAATGGATTATTTTTCAAAATTGATAAATAGAATGGTCAATTAAAGGCCATGAATATATGATTAGTTTAATCTCATTGATGAAAATGATTAAATTGATTAAGAACATATAATATAATTTATTAATTTACAAAATAACTGCATTCAAATTTACTGTAATGGATTAAAAACTATGCATGCAAATTTTAAGAGGATTTCCATGATTACTTTTTGTTTTAGGACTACCCCAATGAATATTCTACATAATAATTTATATGCTAATAAGGCGAGTTATGTGACAAATTATTTATATCAAAATTTCCTTTCTTCTATTTATAAATAGAAAACAAAATCTAATTGAAATAAAGATGTAACGTAACAAAAAATAGAGCTTTCAATATTCTCTCATGAATACTAGGGGTCCCCTCTTAAGGTAAACAAATTGAAGGAAAAGGGCGCAGATCCAGAAGCGGAGGTTGTGTTGGATGCGCCGACAAAAACAACAAAGGGAATGCAATACATATTCAATACATACCGGTACTTTATCATGCATGTTTATAGAATAAGAACAACAGAGAGGGAGTATAGGAGAGAAGGAGAGAAGGCTGCAACAATCCATCAGAGAATTCGACATTTGTAAACAAACAAGATATACATTATAACATCGCTCTTTGGGAAACACATCTTGCAGAATTATAATGCCCATCATGGGTTCGATCACTGTATGCCAATATGAAAGAACACAGAAGAGAGTAGGTTATCCCATAATTCGAACAGTATTTGCAGATTTATGATCCCTAACTTTGCTTTGAGGTACCAATATGTACCTCCAAAGGATTACCTAGGATACCTGTCATAAGATTTTCCAGGAAAATTGCAATGACTCGTGACATCTCGACATCACATGCTGCTTATGTGTTTATTTATTTCTTACGTCTTATTTTTAATAGGACAGCCCCATAAAAATAGCTCCATCAGTTAGTTATCAATGTACTTTTCTACCTGACGACCCTGTATGACTGGAAATACCTAATATACATATATTCAAAACATGTATTCAAATCAAGGAAATTTTTACATTCTATAAGAGCTCGACCCTGTATGACTGGAAATACATAATATACATTTATCTAAAACATGTATTTAAATGAAGAAAATAATTACATTATATAAAAATTCAACCGTGTCGTCACGAAGTGACGGGAAACAAAGGGTATTGTTGCAAGAATACAAAGAAATCCCGATATAGCACCAATTCAACAGGCATCCTATCGAACAACGTGTTAATTATATAGAAGGGCCAATTTCGTGTAAAAATACCCACTGGCTCCCGTCACTTCGTGAAAACACATACGAATTAACGTAAACAGTAATTTCAATTAGAAAGAGAGATTACAATTTTAACACTAGAAATGTAGGGAGCATACTTTTGACTCCCACCTGATCACGCAGCTCAGCTTACAAATCCCTCTGGTAGGTTCCTACTGGCAGAAGGAGAAGAGGCAGACCACGTATGATCTGGCAATGGACTATCTTCAGAGATGCTTACAACCGAAAAGAATGATCGAAGCCCTAGTCGCCGATAAGCAAAGCTGGAAGAAGATGACCGCCCCAAGGGTTGGACTACGCGGGAACTTCTAAATCTAAGGGGGTGTTGGTCAAAAGTTGCAAATGATCGCAAGTTGCAGTTGATTGGAACGTGCTAATCAAAACCATCTTTTTCATGCGCGTCTTGTTCAATGCGCATACCGTGCGCGAATGAAAATGTGCGCTAGAATTTGTAAAGTTGCAGTTGATTTGCAGTTGATTTTGAATGATATCCCCTAAGCATGCTAAGTCTAAGTAGGATCGACATCTCGGCGCGTATCGTAGTAACTTATTTATCAATGACCCTGAGATAGCAAGTTGTTCTGATTGTCAAAGTCTTAAGAAAGTCCTATTGAACTCGTTTGAATCTACAGTAACAAGCTCGGCATAAATCATCCCGTCACAGGCTATTTCTTATAGAATAGGAGTGTGAATGGATGGTTTCATCAAATACGGGTATACTTTTCAGAAAAGTGTGAGCGGCCTCACAATTTTGGTCAAATTTGGGAACCGAGATGTTGCAAGTCCCTACAGATTACGTAAAATAAAATCTTTGATTGGTCCTCAATATTCAGACAATCAATAGGCCTATGTTGTTTATCAGAAGAAAATGGGCCTAATTCTTCTTCATCACCTGCAGAAGACATATCTGCCTCCTTCACGGCTGAAGATTATTGCAGACGGAAATGATAAAATGTGTGGGTAGCTAAGTGCTGAGTGCAGGTATATATAGATGCGAATAAAAAATCACGGATGGCTAAGCTCTGGCCCTCCGCCATTCTCATGCGAAATGCTTTTGAAGATGGAGCATTTATCATGGAGAAAGGGAGAGAATTCCATAATTCAACATTCCTCGGAAAGGAGGAATGTCGGTGCTGTTCTCTTTCCAAGTGAGCCAAATGTTTCCATGGTTACATGAAGCAGATGAGGTTCCGCTGGGCTCAGCTAATGGTATGAAGAAGTTATTGAGAGGAAAGGTGACAAGTCTGTGGTGTAATAGATTCGAATAATCAAATCGTTCCTCATCGCTTTGCTTCCTCGATGCTTTAGGTATCTTAATGAAAGCACAAAGATGTTGGTCACTTTCTTTCCGCGAGAAAACGAGCCAACTTTGTCGGCTCTTTAATTTCGGACAAACGGCGAGTCAGGATGCACTCGAAGACATGTCTGAACACCGGGTGCTTCCAGGCGTAGACCAGCGGGTTGAGGAAACTATTGAAAGCCAAGATAGCTATAGCGATAGCGCTGACTTCTCTGTCATCAGGTCGAAGGCTTAAAATAATGATCGAGGGCGTGGAGCACAAGAAGTAAAGCAGGACGATAATTATGTCAAAAGGTCAGTTTTTTCCNTATATTTTATGATATATTTTTTTTTTCAATTTTATTTTGGCTTAGTAGGGAACGCCCCTAAACATTTCTTTCAAATGTAAATCCTTTTGTGACACCACAAGAGTCAAGTTTGTTCACCTTGCTAGATCATGTTTCAGAGCTGGTTCTGTAAATAACAAAAAGAAATATTTGGATCAATGCAGGGATTTCAATTCAGGTGATTTCGCATTTCAATTCCACTTCACTAATCCACATATTTCCTTTTGTTATTTATAGAACCAGCTCTGAAGCATGATCTAGCAAGGTGAACAAACTTGACTCTTGTGATGTCACAATTTGAAATAAATTTTTAGGGGCGTTCCCTTCTAAGCCAACATAAAATTGAAAAAAAAAAAGATATTATCAAATATATGAAACACATTTGGGCTCTCTGTCACTGAAAGGTGTATTGATAATGGTATAATACATCAACACAGATCAACTTGTATTTTCATAATAGTACCCCTTTAAAATAGTTTATATCATTATCGAAATAAATACCATCAGGAAAATGCAGCATATTAGAAACTTACAGTCGCGTGATCTTATGACTGTTGTGAGCCTGATCAAGAGATTAGAGATGCTACTAGTTCCAGAAGATGTATTATGTGTATTTCTTATGGAAATCTTAGGGTTTTAATTACAAGTAAATTAAACGATATGAAATATTTCCGTAAAATTATGTCGAACGCCAATTCAGTCCTACTTTGTAATGCTATTCAAATCGGAGGAGGCTTGTGATTCTTGTTTCCGCTCAGTTCAACACACGGCTTGTGGCTCTGTTCAAATTGGTCCATTTTGCAGAAATATTTCAAATCGTGTTATTGGTGGAAACATCTTTATCGTTGTTATTTTGAAAACGATGTAAAGTATTTATGTAAAATAAGTGCATCATGGGACAATATATTTGAATGCCGTGTATTGAACTGTGCGGACACAACAATCACAAGCCTGGTTTCGATTTAAATGATAGCATTACAAATGAGCATTGAAGTGGGGTTCAACTTAATCTTACGGAAACAGATTACATCGTATTTTTTCCTCTCAAAAACTATATTTTGTGAGTACTCGAATCTTAATGAAACGCACCATTAAAATTAGCATCATCATCTTCTCATGGTCACTCTCTTCCTGCGAGATTACCCGTTGACTTTGTAGGCTCCTTAACTTCTGAAAAAACGACGAGTCAGGATGTCTGAACACCGGGTGCTTCCAGGCGTAAACCAGCGGGTTGAGGCAGCTGTTGAAGGAGAGGAAAGCCACAGCAACAACAAAAAAACCCTTGTCGTCGGGGAGAAATAAAACAACGACTAATGGCGTCACGCAGAGGAAGAACAACATGACGATGATGATCATATTGGTTGTAATCCTAGATTCCATTTCGCGGTTGCGCTGTACATATTCTGCATTCACTCTGTCAAGTTGTCCGTCCGCTGGGGATTCGATCGTTGACGTATCATCAACGTCGTTTACGGACGCTCGACCAGCTGGAAGTGCATGATTAAAGGCCACTTGACGTAGATGGCGCTTCACGTGTTTGTAAATTTCAACGTAGCATACGATAATGACGATCAAAGAAATTAGTAGCCACACACCAGCTGTATATGAATAAATAAACCCGTGAAGAACACAAATCCCATTATTGAGTCCGAGCTGAACTAGTCCTGTAACAGCAAACGTAATGTGCCAAAAGCATGCAAGTCCTCCAATAGTCAGTAGGACAAGTGCGATATTCTTGCTAGTGAATATGCGATTATAATATGAAGTTTCCTTGGTAATCATGAAAAATCGGTTGCAGGCAATCAACGCTAAAGTGGAAACACTCGTTGCCAAAAACACGTTAAAGCATATGGCAACGATATTACACACCGAGTCAAAGGCAACAGAACTTTCGATCCCAATGAGAGCAATGCATTGAATGGGAAGCAGGAGACAAGTCAGGACATCAATAATGGCTAGATAAAACACGAATGAATTCGACGCTGTCAGCAACTGTCGTGATAGAGATACTGCGATTATTACCAAAATGTTTCCAGGAATGCCTATAATGGATGTTGTTGCAAAAAGGCAAGTAGCAGCTATCTCTTGAAAACGGAAGTGGGGTATATCTGCTGTGTGATTTACCGTAGACATTTCGGAGCCGTACAAAAGTTTAAGGCGGCGAAAAGTGCGAAGTATCTGAAAGTGCAATCACAATGTAACATTCAGAAAATAAACCATAAGCTCATCACTCTTTCGTGTAAAATGCAAAACCATGGCGTTCACCTTGTACATAGCATTGGTTTCTACAACAACATACTCCATCTCATTAAAAAGAAATCAAAAAGGATATAGGGAATATGGAACGGAGAAGATACGCTTCATGAACAGGTTCGATGGATGAGCGCTTTAGATGATTTTCTAAATTGCTCATTAATTATTTCGATTTCATATCGAACATGTCGAAATGATTTGTACAAAAGCTTTTGGCATAAAACGAATGAAACTTGTATAATTTCTCACAACATTTTGGAAAAAATACTTGAAATTCTTGGACTGATGTTTCATTTTGACTACATTAGCAAGTCTCAGGCAAGATTTTTTTTACTGTCAATAGAACAATTTGTTCTTTAAAGGTATGCAAGACATTCAAATCAACTAATTTACCTTCGATAAAATTTTAAGAACTTAAACAAAACGATATACTTCACGGATGTAATGAGAATGAAAAATAAGTCAAATCAAATCAAATCATGTAATTTACGAATAACATTAATTGCCAAATAAAAACATGGCAAATGTCTTTGTAAATCTACAGTATAAAGCTAAGTGATTCAGTGATAAATATCTATGTCTTATACAGTTCACTAATTTTATTTAACGTATTAACTATAAGTAGCACCCTATTAAAGCTTGGGCTGAGTAGGAAGCCTCGAAGCAAAGATCGATAACNAAAATCAAATCAAACATGGTCAATGTCTTTGAAAATTTAAGTATGGAGCTAAGTGCTTCAGTTATGAATATATATGTCTTATACAGTTCACGATTTTTATTCAACGTCTTAACTTGTGTCTCTGTCTATGGGTCAATATATGTAGGGATCACCAGATCGTTTAAACCCACTGCATACTGGAACCGGGTAGTCCCTGTACAAAGTCTACATGAATTACAGAATTCAGTGGTCGATGGGTTAAGAACGTTGGGAGCATTATTTTGATGTCGCTGAGGCCTGCTAAGTTGGTGGTGTCCAGAAAATCTGGTCAAAAGTGCCATCTTGTAAGAAGGAATTCCGATTTCCAAAATATGCATATTTTTAACAAACGAAACGAAGCAACAAATATGGCAATTTTATTGCTGTCAAGAAAGTATGTAAACCCTAATATTCAGCTATTTTCGTGAATTTTCGAAATTCTAGTTATTTCTAAAACAGCAAATCAAAATGGTGAAACTTTTACATCACACAAGGCGCTATTTGCCATGTGCGAATGGACAATGAAGTGAAATTTGTCTAAAAATAATTGTTGACAAAGTCTGTGTAGTAGTAGTTGAACCGCGGACTAATTTGATCACAAATATTTCTTCCGAAACTAAAAATAAACGTTGTCAAGGGTCTGTATTTTGTTGTAAACTAATAACTAAATGAGTAATGAGATTATTTTACCATTATCTGCATTACCGTATATGCTCTTGGATGACATCGAAGGCAAATACTTTGCCTGTTCAAAAACGTCTTCAGCCATTTTATTAGAACCGAATTAAATTTCAAAACTTTTTTCCTTATCTGGACTTAGTTCGCTTTCCCTCATGTTTTGGCACTCACGGTTCATGTTTCTTTTCTTTATGAATCATATGTTGTTCACTGGAACCGTCAAGGGTAGGTTGAAATAAAAATCCTTGATGAATGCTTATTATGGTTTTCAACTCATTGATTACTGGAATTGGGTAGTCCCTGCACAAAACCTATCGGAATTAAATAATTTAGCAGGAAATGAGTTAATATCTGTCACATTTGAGCAGTTGTAAGGTCATGTCTCAGTACTGTACACCCTCTCCCCGGTGTTTAGACACGTCTTCAATCGATTAGTCAATCAATAACAACAATTATTGTTGTATAAAAACGTGATTATTTGTGCCCCAGTATGGGAGATTCTCAATACCTTTCTGATATCGCAATATTGCAGTTAAACCGTCATGTGAATGCATAAGTCCTTAGCTTCGTATTTTCGACAGTGAATAGTTTATGCATTCGTTCCTGCGAGAGAGCGAGCCCACTGGGTAGGTTCCCTGATGTTAGAAATCCGCCGAGTCAGGATGCATTTGAAGACGTTTCTGAACACCGGATGTTTCCAGGCGTAGACAAGCGGGTTCAGGCAGCTGTTGAAGGCAATTATGGCAACGATAACGGCGCTTAAATGTCTGTCATCTGGTACGAATAAGATAACGATGGATGGAGAAACACACGCGAAGAATAAGACGATGATGACAAGCATGTTTGTGGTGATTTTAGATTCCAGATCCCGTTGCCCGACTCCTCGGTCTTGCGGATTTATAATCGTCGGCGCATCCACAATTGACGCATTCACCGCTATCTGACGCACATGATGCCTGACGTGGCAGTATATTTTGACGTAGCAAACTATGATTATGATTAGAGAAACCAGAAGCCATAAACCCGATGGGTAGGCGTAGGCGTTGCCCTCAATATGAGAACAAATCCCATCGTCATATCCGAAAGTTGATAGTCCTGCTCCAGCTACAACCACGTTGAAAATCGACACAACACTGCTAACACCAATAATCATCAAGGCGATTTTCCCCTTCGTGTATAATCTGTCATAGTCCGCTTTTGACTTGGTTATCATGTAAAATCGGTTGCATGAAATCAAGGTTAAGATGGAGACGCTTGCTCCTAAACAATTGATCATAAATACGGCAAGTACGGTGCAAGCCCTGTTGAAAGAGGTTGAGTTTCCTAGTCCAAGGAGGGACACCACCTGAACGGGTAGGAACAGGCAGGTGAGCAGGTCAACGACGGCGAGAGCGACCACGAAGCTATTAGTTGATGTCTGCAGTTGCCTGGACAGAGCGACGGCGATGATCACGAGAATATTCCACGGGATTCCTAGCAATGAAGTTGTAGCGAAAATCCATGCAGCGATGATTTCGTGGATGTTAATGTCAGAGACACCCAGCGTGTTATTAGTCACCATGGTAATGCTAGACATTTTAAGTAGGTAACCTATTTTTTGTAATATATGACTGACAAGATTGGGTTTAAACGCGATGAATGTTCAGGAAAACATAGCTTCTACAAACAGAAACTTGTGATTTTGGCAGTTTGGTGGCTTTCTAATTTATGCACGCTAATGAAGTACTGCGCTGGAAGTGATCATCATTTTAGAAAGATAGCCATCTCAAACCATGCTGCACTGGCTTTGTAAAGACATGGTGAAACCAATTGAATTGATTGAAAATTTGTCTCAGAATAAGACAAATATGACCACATGTGCTCAAGGCAAGTGCAGACGTTTTTAAAAACAGATCGATTTTTGAAACACACTTTGCTTGTAACCCTTTATTTCAATACTGCAACAAGGGCCCCGTAACACAAAAGATTTTCATTCAATCGTACGATTGATATCAATCGCGAGTCTATGGGAAAGCATGTACTTAGTGTGCGATTGATCGTAAAATTGAGTGTATCTCTTGTATGTTACGGACTCCAGGTATTGCCCGTACTGGTAGCACCGGTAATGACCATACAAAGCATGATACTAAAATATTAAACAAAATGAAGATCGATAATTCGCCGTTTGCTCCGTGTTCAAGTTATCGCTTCTCCTGAGAGTTCACGTTCAGTCAATATTATATTTTATTTGTTTTTAGGAAAAAATGTACTTTGATAAAAAAAAAGGGAGTCTCCACTATCAGCCATAAAAAGTGTGATGCATAAAGTCAGATTGGTTCATGAAAAAAGGGACATAAGATGGATTATTATCCCAAAGATTTGAAATTGTTAAAGGAGTGCATGGGATTTATTTTCAGGAAAGATAAGAAAAAGAAAATCAGTATAGAGCGTTGGAAACTAACAATAATAGATCACAGTATAGTCAGCTTGGGTGTATTAATAAAAACTTTGCACTTGTGGAATGATATATAAAAAGAAAAAGCATTTCAAACTGTCTAGTACTAAAAGATTTTCATAGTTATAGTTACTCCATAAACCTATCTCTCAACTGTCATTTAATACAGAATCAATGTTCTCAAACAACTCTTCTGAAATTACTCACATGAAGAGAAATCTTCTGTTTTTTTAATAAATGGAGATGTTATGCTATTTTGCAAAAATATCTTTGAAGTTGTATTGATTCTATTCATATGTGTGTCGATTATGATTGACAAGTCTATCAATAACTTTCATTACGTCACCTCACAAGAATTTTCTTGAAAATGAATCAATCGTCATGATCTATCAAATTTTGGGCGCAAGGCATTTTTCAGACACTAGACATTAGAATCAAAATGATTTTTGATGGTGGCACTTGATAAATAAGGCTACTGAACATCCATAAACATGAAGAAAATCACAATATTTCAAACACATTGGATTCACATAGAACCTTATCGCTAGGGCGCTCCGGTGGTCTAGTGGTTATGACACTGGTCTAGCAATCCAGAGGTCGTGGGTTCGAGTCCCACCCGGTACAGCCTATGATTTTTTTTCATAGCCTCCGGGTAGCTTAACACAGCAGTATTGCGTGTGCACCCCTTTGTGGGCCGTTGGCGACAATCTTGAATAAACTCTATCTATCATTACGTCATCCAGCGGAATTAATCACAATATTTCAAGAAAATCCTTGTACTGATTTTTTATGAGACTTTTCAATGGTGTAAAATTTGTTATACCCACTCCATATTGTGTTTTCACTGCATCACTGAAAAAAAATCAGATAAGTCTTGCCTAATCCAAACATAAGTGGGATACCCATCACAAACAAAAATTATTAAATTGATCTCCATCAAACATGTCAAAAGTTTATAAATAAAACTGTACGTATATAGGCAACAAAATTATGTAGTAGTAGTTCCCTGATGATAACATAAAACTACAATCATAGCCAGCTTTCTACATTCTGTCAGTCAAAGGATAAACCTTAAAGGGGAATTACACCCAGACATTAATTTGCAGTCAATAAATGAAGCAAGATAAGATGAAAAGACTCTGAAAATTTGAGCAAAATTGGATTATCCGTTCAAAAGTTATGACTTTTCAAAGTTTTGATTTACACCCTTCATGGGCTTCTTGAATTGGCAACCTACAAGGCACAAAATGGCTGCGAACATGGAAAACTCTCCATTCACTTTGCACACAAAATTTCACATTTTCCTAATAATAATAATAAAATAATGATGTCTTATTTACCCAGTGTATAGCCACATTCAGCTGCAAACTAGCTGCTCTTCCAGGGGGGGGGCCTGCATAACATAAATTTATTATTACCCTTCTCCTTTCATAAATGTCGAGCGCCTGGCAAGAAGGCAGATTATCCCATTTTTATAAGTCTTTGGTATGACTCGGCCGGGGATCGAACCCACGACCTTCCGTTCATGGGGCAGACGCTCTACCACTGAGCCATACATGACCGGAAAAGTAGACACAATTTTTTTTTTCAGTTATATAAAATATAGCTACATCAATTCTGCAAACATTGCAGAAAGAATGGCATTGATTCCTCATTTTTTCAATTTCAATTCAAAATAACATTACATTTTTTCCTTCAAATAAATCAGTGATGTACAGTGTAGCAATTTACAATATGATATTGTTCTATTTTTTGATAAATTCATGTACAAAGTTAATGAGTTGTCCATGAATGACATCACAGATTATGCTAATTGGCTATAAGCTGCCAATTCAAGGATGCCCATCACGGGTGTAAATTATAACTTTTGAAAAATTCATAACTTTTGAATGGATTATCCGATTTTGCTCAAATTTGTTCATCGTATTTTTCTTCATTTACTGACCACACATTAATGTCTGGGTGTAATTCCCCTTTAAAATGTAACTCACAGCCCCTCCCTATGTTTGAAGACAAACTGAAGTTAATAATCAACGACGATTATGATGGTTGAAGAGCTCTTCAATTTGATAATTGATTTGTTATCATAAAAACTACTCTATCATTTCAAAGGAAAATATTACTTCTTCTGACTCGGTAGGTTGCTCATTGTATCAGTTTGATGTCATTTCCAAAATTAAAAACAAAGTCATTTTCATGATCAGACTTTGATGCATGTCGTTGGGTGTTACGAGTCGAATGTGCCCGAGTATACGCAGACTGCTATATATTTCAGATTTTCTTCAGTAATTCATTTAAATTTGGACATTTCTGATATTGCATGATAGCCAAGAATCCGCTTCAATTTGTTTTATGTGAGTAAACATTTGTAAGGTTTTGATTTTAAACAATGTTCTTTTTTATTCATTTTGCATTACAAATAAAATGGTAAGATAAATTTACAGCTCTAACTGGTAGTTTACATACTATACTGTCATAACTATTTAATGTTGATAAATCTACTAGTTAATCATGGTGATTGAGAGATGGTAATTTTTTAAACCTTTGTGATAGTTTAGTCTAGGCTACTTCGGGTATAGCTGAATTAAGAACTGTTTCACCTATATATTACAACTTTAAAAATGTGCATTGCACGTAAATAGCTTTCATAAATACTTTTCTCACATTTAGAAAAAAATCCCGCCGATGGTGTTGATTTTCTTCAACGAGAAATGTATCCACATAAATTTAACACTACCCAATCGTGATTGGGGACCGCGGTAGGGGAGAGGAGAGCAACGAAATATCTGATTATGTGTGTGCCTATATATATAGTTGAGTTGAAGGTATGCTTCAATTACCATCCAGTTACCAAATAATGATATAGGAAGGACTTTTATCAGTCATAGACCCGATAAGGCGTTATATAAATACAGAATATTTGCAGTATTATTTTGAATTTCATACATTTCGAATAAATTGAAACAAAGTGAAAGGGCAGAGGTTATGGGCAAGCTATTTCAAATCCATTGCATTTCAACCCCATAGAAAGGGACCCTGTTTAACATTTTCCCCGAAATGTAGATGTATTAGATAAAAAAATGTAATGAGAATCATCATTAAAATCCATCGATGTTAAAAAGGAGTAAAACGTCAATAAACATTAAAAGATTGTGGAATCTTTCTTGAAAATATCGTGAAATATGGTTCGTAAATCCAACACGAATTTCAAATTCCAAGGAAAATGAGACAAAATCATTTTCCACCATTGATAGTCCTTGGGACTCACACCCTTATATCGTATGCTTTTATCATCTTGCATACAGATCTTCGCCTATACACACCATGGCTACGAGTTTCATGGAAGACAGTGGAGAACAACTGAAGAGCAAAAAGGGGCATGACATGACATGGTCATGTGACATATTTAGCGAACCAATCAAATTTTTCTGCGATGAACACAATGTACCTCTTTGTCAGGCATGCGCGACAAAGGATCACCAGAAACCATGCAGTCTAAAATTCATCGGGGATGTTATCTCCGATAGGAGGGAACAGCTAGAGCAGAAGAAGAACGACCTAGATGAAGCGATGGCAGACTTTGAGGAAGTTGACGCCACGATCAAATCCTGCAAGGCAGTTTTGGCGGAGCATCTTCAGTCTGTTAGAAGTGCGGCTGATTTGGCCTACAAGGGCAAACTTAAGAGCTTGCTCAAGGCAGAGTGGATTGAGATTCACAAAATAGAACAGAAGGCAGCAAAACAGATCCAAGCACGACAGAAGAAAACAGAACAGCAACGGAAAGACATCGAGGACACCAAACAGAAGCTCACTTCGGAATGTGACGAAATAGAAAATCTGATGCGGAAACAGATAATTGCCCTCGAAAGTAAGAACATGCTCGCTGTCAATAAACTGATAAACACTGATCAGAAAATGAAAGAAATAAGGAAAACTGACAAGGAATTGGTAATCGGTGCTACCCAAGTAATAGCCTCTGTCGATGAGGTTTTGAGTGTTAACAAGGACAGCGCGGAATGTCTTCAGGAGATACAGCGTGCCATCGAGAGTGTGGAGTTTGTTGAATGCAGAAGATACGGGCAGAAGCACTACGGACGAGTCTACGAGAACATTGGAAAATGGGAGAAAGTCAAGGACATTGTGACTCCATACAGACACAGTTCTGCCTTTCCCAGTCTTGCTGCTTTGTCGAGCGATTGTGTGGCATATGTTTCTTCTTCTTTAGGAAACAATGTGCATGCGATTGACTTAAACACTGGTGACAGCGAGCTCGTCATTAAAGGTCATTCCGTTATCTCCTGTGCTTCATTAAACAGAAATTTATTTGTATGCAGTGGTTGGCGTGGGGACATCACCCTTTATGACAGAACCCATACGCCGTCAACTCTGGTTTGGGACATTACATTGCCAACGGAATCCCCAAGCGTTCCAAGGAGTTACGTTGATGTTGACAGCGATGGGATGATCCTTGCTGGGGTGACCGCTCGACCTGACATCTACGTCATCAATCCATCTGATGGAAAGATACTTCGAACTATCACGATGCAGTGTGACGTAATAGATGGCAGGATATGCTCCCTGCATTCGGGGAATATCATGGTCGATACGAAGTCTGGAGCAGTCATCATCTCTCGATCTGGAGAGGTTGTCTCAACGGGGTTAGATCGCTCGCGTCTAGATGACTACATCTTCGTAACTTCTTCCGGGGAGAAAGTAGGCGTGGATGAAAGATGGAAATCAGTAGTAGTGTATCGAAGAGATATTAGTGTGTAGTAGAAGACATTCTTGTTTTGTGTCCCAATGTACAAATGTAGTATTACTGCTCGCATTAGAGTATAATAGAAACAGATGGAACTACTTGTTGAAGCTTTCCCAGTGATTTTAGTATACAAAGGTGTTTTAATTATTCCTCTCTTCCTTCACCAGATCAACCCTTTATCAACTGAACCGCTCATCATTTCAACGCACTTTTGTAAACGTAGTAACTATTCTTGTATATGGCTATAAATGATGAATTTCATGTCTTTGCAATGCACAGCTTAGTTTACACATGCCTATACATTACGCTTCAATCGAGAGCTATGTTGACGACGAATACAGGTACAGATGATTGAAAATCACATTCAACTTCGCTATTGCACAAATTTAGAATACACATTTTTGTCCGCCCCTCCCAAATACGGACGGGAAAGAGAACTTTGCGGAGGTGAAATCTTGATGACGACATGTTGTGTGCCGCTGTCTTGATTCACTTCAGTGATTTACACAGTTTACTTATGTATTTGATGAAAATAATTCCTACATTGATACACAGAATCACCAATCCTGCCAATAATACGCAAATTAAACCTCGTATGTGTCTAAAAATTGATCAAGAATGAGCTCAGATAATGAAAGATTTGGTATGATTAAAATTGATAATACTTCGTCAAGTAAAATTCCCTAAAAGTGATTTAAATTGTAGATTTGATGTTCACTCTTTCAACGAACCGTCGTAATTGATTCAGGACAGACATGAAAGAGCAAGATAATCTGTCAAGAATGTAAAGTAGATCATGTAGCAATCGTGATGAATAGCGCATACAAGCAGGAATTTAAAGGGGAACTTCACCCAGACATTGATTTTCACTCAGTGGATGAAGAAAAATGCAATGGTCAATCTGTGAAAATTTGAGCAAAATCCGTCAATCCATTCAAAAGTTATGAATTTCCAAAATTTTGATATACTCCTCCTCATGGGCTCCTCAAATTGGCAACATACTGGAACAAAATGGCTGCCAACATGGAGAACTCTCCATTCGCTTTGTACACAAAATTTCACATTTTCCTCTTTTTCCAGAAAAGTAGACAAAATTTTGTTTCTTCGGT
>BQKZ01000022.1:146328-156973 GCA_036244855.1 Temnopleurus reevesii
GAATAAATTAGCAACGCCAGCAAATTATTTTGAAAAGTGATCACATTATTAGGTATTTTCGGCCCGATTTATGCAAACTAATTTAGCGAATTGCGTAAAACTATATCCAGTCTATCTTTTATCAGTTATCTAAGTACATCAAATATAATTGTATGTAGATACAAGTTCTTGATAACTTATTGGCAATTTTATGCATCAATGTAAGATTTATTTTCATCAGGTACAACTTAGTAAACTGTGCAAATCAATGAAGTGAAGCATGCCAACGGCACACAACATGTCGTCTTCACACCTCCACCCCCCCGCATTAATTGCTACATTATTGAGTGGGGCGGAAAACAAGATATACTGTGTTTATTTTAGTTTAGTAAAAGAGAGAGAATTCGACATTGAGTTATATGTATGTTATATGTATATTAAGCCCTCGATTGAAGCTTGGTTGACTTTACTCAAGCTGTGGTCTTCAAGAAGACAACCATATCAAGAGAACTACGAACATGTTCAAAATTATATCATATTGTTAAAAGAGATCTTTAGAAAGTAAACTGTGGAACATCTAACTTATTCATGAGTTTGACTTTAAATTAAATCTGTTAAAAAAATGGGGAACACATGTGCTGAGCACGTACTGTAGTTGTAAATCTGTGTACTGATAAAAAACAATTAGAATTGAATTTCACTGCCTGTGGCCCATTTTATGACACATTGAGCAGAAGGGACAATTACTTTGGAAAAATTAAACAACTTCGATTCAAGCAAGCAAGATGCACACACACACACATGAAGTTTCCTTCCCCTTTACTTTGTGGAGAAATGCCGAACAGGTGTTACATATATTCAATGAATAAACACGGAAGCTAATTGTGTGGTAATGCTATTGTAAATGCCTTTTAAAGTGAAAGTTTTTTACTTTGACGAAATTCATATTTACCTTGTGCTCAAAATGTGGAATCTGAGTATCTCGCAGTGTCATGCACATTACACAGGTGTTACAAACCAAACGTAAATGTTAATGGACAAATCTTCTACAACGATAGATTTTTTACTGATTGGAAATAAAGTACAATACAATACACTTTATGCTGTATGCTGAAAATGACGGAGTCCGAATAATTTGTAAATTTTTTCTCATGCATTTATAAATTCTGATATGTTAAGCACAATATAGTCTTTGAAATATATCATCATTTTTAATACATATAGTGTATAACTAGATATTGTAGGCTTCCAGTACAGTATTTCAATTCACGAAATAATCACGGAGATATCGCGATATCGAAATTTGATCGCATCACTTTATCCTAAGCACAGATGTAATGAAGGATCGAATCTGAGCTGGGTTTTTTTTTTTTTTTGGGGGGGGGGGGAATGAAATAAGTATTTATATATGAAGTGCTGCGTCACGAAAAAAAAATTGATCGTCTTCTTTTTTTTTTGCTTGCGTGTATTTTCCTTAATAATTTTTATATGATTTGTGTTATGTGAGGGTTTTTTTTATAATAATGATAACAATAGGGGCTACTTGTATAGCGCACCTTTCGGTGCTCATCGCGCTTTGTCAGTTATGTCAGTTTATGATGCATTCCTTATGTAATTTCGATTATTGAAAATAATTACTTCTAAATACAAAAAAAAAATCGCTCATCAAACGAAAAACATTAGATTGACGACAAAATATGAAGGAATTGAATGGTATGACTATTAACTTACAATATTTATACATAATTATCTAATCATGCTGTAAAAATATGTAATATATCGACTTCTCTAAGAAATATAATAAAAATGAAATTTTATGCATTCTGTTTGAAAATCAGCGCATGTATGAAAATTATCTGAATTTTTTATTTACAATTTTATCATTATTTTTTTTAGATAGCATGCATATCAAAAGCATACTGTCTAGTAGGTCACCACAAAGATCATGAATATGGTCCACACAATTCCTTTTCACACACCCATGATTAATATGCATTCATTGCTTTGTTATATTTGATAATCTTTAAATCAAAATTAACCAAAATACATTCATTCGACGGAATGAACCAATGAAAATTCATTCATTCGACCAAATGAACTGAAAAATACTTTGATATACTGTCAATAAAATGAATGATTTATTTATGCACTTCTATTTCGATAACAAGCAATGTAACAACAAATAAATGTGAACAGTTTCGAGCAAACATAAATTGAACAAAATTACAAAGGAAAAATGCATACATAATATTTACAGGATAATTATAAATTAAGAGTTAATTTGAGCGACCAAGCATTTAGGATTTCGAAATGGAGGGGTGTGCAAAAAAAGCAGAGCTTGTATAATGGGCATCCCCAGATTAGCTTTTGACGAACTCCTGGGCCCCGTAACATAAAGGTTTGCGATTAATCGCTATTTGATCTTGCGATCAATTGCAAACTTTAGTACAGGATTTGCCATAGACTTGCGATTGATATCAATCGCTATCAGATTAGCATTTAATCGCAAACCTTTGTGTTACGGGGCCCTGGATGAGCTGCTTATCGTCGCAGTTCTTATTCATTGTTCGGTTTATATATATATATCTAAAGATAGAATTTCCTAAATCGCATTACAAGTTCAGATTTTTAGTGGGTCTCGCCGCTTTCCTCAGAATAAAGATTTTAATGAATTTTGTTTATGATTTTGTTGTTATCATTTTTATTGCGTGATTACACATGTCAGAATGATGGATGATATACCTATTCATTGTATTCTATTGACTTTTCTATGTTCAGCTGTAGAAGAAAAATAGAATGAAATTTAATGAGTTCTGTTTGAGAATTTATTTATGTATGTATGTATATGAGAATGTTTGACTTTTATTTCCTTTTTCACGGTTTATTCAGGTAGCGTGCCTCTTACAAGGTTACCATTAGTACGTCGTGACAGTTCCTTTAATTTCCTCTTCCAATCATTGACTCCGTCCTTATTGTTTTGCTATGATATATTTTATGACATAATTAAAATAGCGATTAACCCTTTCATTATGTTTAATAACCTTGCAATAGACCACGTTTGTAATGTATTCAAACTTATTCATATTTTCCCCAAGATGAATTTTTTATTCAGCTGTCAGAAAATAATGAAAATACAATACTCAAAATGTCACTTGCGTCCATTAACGCTGCTAGGTTGGACAAACATACTAGCTTGACCAACCTAGCATCAACCACTACATGCTTTCCACATTCCTTCTAATGAAATACGATTATTCTATATCAGGTGAACACATTTTTTGTCATTGTGCATTTGACAAAGAAGCGTGTATAAAATTTGAATTCATTACGAAAGTGGCCTATTGAAATGGATTCTGATAGGCGGGTTTACTTATATATTCAAATCTATGTGCGTTTAACGTAGTTACGCGGTATTCCATAGGCCGATTGATAACAATTAGACTACAATACTTGGAATCCAGGTTGCATACATCAAGTGTTGCTATGTCGGACAAGCCTCGGGCAAGCTTTCGGGTTGTCAAGAACAACCTTTGTGTTAGAGGTATGCATAATATTTGCATCTATTAGTAAACCCGCCTATTCATTCATTTGCTGTCGTTTTGTTAGAATAAGAGGGTTTTAACGATCACCCGGTTAATCTTTGGGAGCAGGAATCATCAGCTTGATGCTAAACAAAATACAGGAATGAACTGAGAGGTATGCTTTTATTCCTACTAAGAAAGAAATAATATAAGTGAACGCTCAAAAACAAAAACTTATTAGATTAAATTTAATCGGTCGGCCCCATATAAAATAGATAGGTCTAAATGGTTTATTTCCCGTCCCCAAGTCAATTAAACGAATTGCATCTGACACGCTATTTTGATTTTGTTACAAAAAATTTTACTTTTCATAATTACTAAAAGAAGCATTTGCAAATGTATCAGTTATGTCGAGAAAAAAACGTTTGTATTTATAGCAATATGTGAACAAAATGATAGAAATCGACTGGACTTTAATTTTCAAAGACAGCCTTTAAATTGTCGCGTCAAATCGGATACATTACAAATATGTAACAAACTGACCAATCTATTCACACGGTGATCTATTTACACGGAGCCCTAATCAACTGCACTCCACTATCCAAACTCTCTCTTGAAAACATAAGAAAGATGTGTCTCAAGCGGTTTATATTCATTGGTCATCTCACAATCTTGATCAAGGGCACATTCCGTTGACCACCATTAATTGATTGTAATCTAATTAGTGATATCTTACATATAATGAAATTCGTTGCGCAGTTTATTAACGAATAGGCGGGTTTAATTATATATTCAAATTTATGTGCTTTGCTTGCCACTGAACGTATAGTTACGTGGTATTCCTTAAACCGTTTGATAACAATGAGACTACAATACTTGGAATCCAGGTTGCATACATAAAGTGTTGCTATGTCGGACAAGCCTCGGGCAAGCTTTCGGGTTGTCAAGAACAACCTTTGTGTTAGAGGTATGCATAATATTTGCATCTATTAGTAAACCCGCCTATTAATTCATTTGCTGTCGTTTTGTTAGAATAAGAGGGTTTTAACGATCACCCGGTTAATCTTTGGGAGCAGGAATCATCAGCTTGATGCTCAACAAAATACAGGAATGAACTGAGAGGTATGCTTTTATTCCTACTAAGAAAGAAATAATATAAGTGAACGCTCAAAAACAAAAACTTATTAGATTAAATTTAATCGGTCGGCCCCATATAAAATAGATAGGTCTAAATGGTTTATTTCCCGTCCCCAAGTCAATTAAACGAATTGCATCTGACACGCTATTTTGATTTTGTTACAAAAAATTTTACTTTTCATAATTACTAAAAGAAGCATTTGCAAATGTATCAGTTATGACGAGAAAAAATGTTTGTATTTATAGCAATATGTGAACAAAATGATAGAAATCGACTGGACTTTAATTCCCAAAGACAGCCTTTAAATTGTCGCGTCAAATCGGATACATTACAAATATGTAACAAACTGACGAATCTATTCACACGGTGATCTATTTACACGGTGCCCTAATCAACTGCACTTCACTATCCAACTCTCTCTTGAAAACATAAGAAAGATGTGTCTCAAGCGGTTTCTATTCATTGGTCATCTGACAATCGTGATAAAGGGCACATTCCGTTGACCACCATTAATTGATTGTAATCTAATTAGTGATATTTTACATATAATGAAATTCGTTGCGCAGTTTATTAACGAATAGGCGGGTTTACTTATATATTCAAATTTATGTGCGTTTAACGTAGTTACGCGGTATTCCATAGGCCGGTTGATAACAATAAGACTACAATACTTGGAATCTAGTTTGCATACATTACTTGTTGCTATGTCGGGCAAGCCTCGGGCAAGTTTTCGGGTTGTCAAGAACAACCTTTGTGTTAGAGGTATGCATAAAACTTGCATCTATTAGTAAACCCGCCTATTTAATAAGTAGTATAGTAAAGCAATAAAAATGTGTACGAGGGAAGCACGTTATGTCATCTTGATCAGTTGCAAATTTGTCTAGATTTACTTGAAGAGTAGACACTAATGCTGAAGAGATTAAATATTAATCATTGCTGGCTGTAAGGACGTTGTATTGTCTCCAAGCTTCCCTCTGGGTTTTGTAATATTCTCAACAGGGAACGTAATGATGGGGACTATAAAACCGGTGGGGATATGCCTGGCTGACATAAGCAGGGACTTCGAAGCAACGTCAACCGATATTGGAATCACACTCGGTGTGTTATCATGCGCAAGCAACATGCTAGGAAATAGACCATAAGAATTTTTGTAAAATAAATGAAAAAAAGAGATAAAGAAAAAGGATGCTCCAACATGTCCAAAAGCTAAAAACAACGTGGTGTATTAATAAAGGAAAATACAACAAAACAAGAAGGTAAAAATAAATCAATACAATTGCTTTGATAATCATGAGATAATTGTATTGATTTCATTTTATTAACTTTTTCAATTTTATTAATTTATCCCCACTTGTCCAAGTCAGAATCTGATATCACTTTATCGTATGCCTTTCTAAGACAGCGGGGGTAATTTTTTTTAAAGATTCTGCCAATGGATTTTGTTGGCACACAAGCTTTGCCAGACGTCAAGGTGTACTGCCTTTTTGCTTTTGCTTTTGCTTGCCTTTCCTCGCCTCAAGACCTAGACTTAAGCACTCCACAGAATGCAAAATCATTGCTAATAAAATGTGTTTTGATGGTTCACCTCAAAGATGCAAAATTGCACTCAAATGGTAGTCCTAGTTTTGTATTTCTTTGCACCTTTGGAAAGTTCAATATTGAATCTGTATTCCTTAGTGTGTACTATTATACCATTGAGTAGCTCGACGATTATTTTAACTGGAGCAGTGTCTACGTTAATGATTTAAATGATTTTTGTGTTGAATATATAACAGTATAAATGATTTTTAAATAGTTTTGTGATTGCACTACTTGGTATAACTGAAAACCTCTTCGAATGGCTACTACACCATGCAAATTCTAGTTTTCTTCAGTTTAAATAATTATTGCCTTATCCCAACATGGATAAACACTGATTGACAATGCGTTTCCGAAATGCTGCATAAAGTTCACAGAAATGGTCAGGTATGCGTCTGAAAACAACCCGGTACGGCTTTATAAGACAACTTAAGGTTCTCCCACTGCGCGCCTGATAATCTCAGGTACTAGTCTGAAAGGGATATCAATAATTTCTGCTACAGTTACAGTTTTTTTATGGTTTCATATAGATAAAATTTTATTTGTCCTTACTGACTGTAGCTAGATAAACAAATGCATGACTTGATTTGATTAAAAATAGAATAGCGTGAGTTTCCTTAGTTCTGTTTTGTCAGGGTAAGTTATTTCTATTTTTTCAATTAAGATAGAGACTGCGTAATTCCACAAATTAAGTATTGGAAACAGTTTTAAATCAAAACACAGGATTATTTATGTGCTTCACCGACAGACACAAATTTGATAGTCGACATGGTCGAGTGCATTCACTAAAAAAGTTTAAAAAGATCACTCAGGTTTTAATACATTGCCATTACAGAAAGATTTATAATAAGTAAAATGCAATCAATGATAATTAATTCAATGATATAAAGCAAAAACGAGAAGTACATAGCCTTTAATCAATGCAATATTTTCAGAGGAAATTTGAAATCCAATTGATGCCACCTTTGCACCCTCGAAAGAGAGAGAGAGAAAGAGGGAAAGAATTTAAGTTTAGAGGCGTTTATCATTCAGTCATGGATATCTACGCCTTCTTCGAATTCATTTATTCAGTTTAAGTTGATTCTCGATCTGAAAGAAACGTTACATAATATTTCTAGACTTCGAGGCCTCGAGCCACAACATTATTTGATACCTGTGTACCGATAATTTGTTTTCTTCATGTCATTTTCGTATCATGCAGGACCCCTTACAGCTTACAGCTGAAGGTGGCTACCCTAGATAAACAAGAGGTATGTAATCATGTCGTTCAAGGTTCAAAATAAGCATTTAAATTATTCCTGAATATATAACCATAAAATCAAATCGAAATACTCGCAATCATTTAATATCAAAACACAATCAATATATGTTCAGATACTTTTTTCCTGGATTTAGGTATGTTGGCGGAACACACAGATGTCCTTGATGAAAACAAACGACTAACTATATAGCGGAGCCTACGGGTTGTTTCCTTGTATTTTCTCGTTTCTCAATTCATTTTTGTATCGGTGGTAGGGCTTTGCTGGGTATAATGACTGCCCGAGAGGGGGCGTTCTTTGGGAAGAAGGATATCGCCTTTCAAGCTTCATATCACATGTACGAGCCCTATCTGGTGAACTTTTAGTCAAAAGAGCAGGAGAATTAATAATAATAATGACAATAGTGATAAATAATTATAATAATAATAACAACAATAATGATAATAATGATAATAATAATAGGCCAATTTATATAGCTCAATAACTCAGACTATTTTCTGCGCATGATACTAGGTACTGTATTATTACCCTGGCTGTAACTGCAGAGCAAGCCGACTAGTCAGGTGCTCAAGCATTCCAAGAATTTGACACTGTGCTGCACTCAGATCAACCCATTTGATGATGGGTAACTGACAGCAATTTATTACTGCCAGGTACCCATTTTTTACTTTTCCTGTCAGGTGCCCATTTTCACCTGGGTTGGGTGCAGCACAGTGTGAATGAATTTCTTTCTGAAGGAAATTAACGCCATAGATGAGGTTCGAACGCTGGCCTTGTGGTTGAAAGACGAAAGTCAGAACCACTACACCACGACGCTTTCGAGTCTACCAGAATCTTAATCGAACGCTGGCCTTGTGGTTGAAAGACGAAAGTCAGAACCACTACACCACGACGCTTTCGAGTCTACCAGAATCTTAATCGAACGCTGGCCTTGTGGTTGAAAGACGAAAGTCAGAACCACTACACCACGACGCTTTCGAGTCTACCAGAATCTTAAAGGCATTGTCACACATTAAGATTTTTGTTATTTTGAAAAATGTCAAATCAATCCACCTGACCTTTGCTTTCGCATTAAGGTTGATGGAAAACAGAAGAAGACTGCAAAAAGAAAAAAATACAAGCGCTATCAAGATATCTATGAATATTGAATAAATCTTTCACTGTCGCTTTATTACTGCACAATGTGCCCTAGTAAGTGATTTTAATTTTACCTTCTTAAGCACTAAACTTTGATATTGATGCCTTATATGTTCACAGCTCAGTTTATACTGTACACCATCAACTATTTAGATATCACTTAGAATCTGGAAATTGAGAAAGTTTTAAACGAAAACAATGTTTAAAGACTTCTTTAATTTTTAGGAAATCGGTTATATCGTGTAAATGTGATTATTTTGTTTCTCTATTCTACAAATTTCTTCTAGGGACGCGTTTGCCACCTATGAATCTGTCTTTATGATGCTAGTTGGCGTAGCGGGGGTCCTCTTCCTTTTGATGCACGTTTCCATAGCCATAAACCAAGGGGCCGGTATTCCGATAGCGAGGTTTAAGTTAACCCTGGTCTAAATCTGTGGTTTAAATATGGGCAGCCAAAATTGCCAAACCTTCATTCACAACGAATAATTGTTATGTTAACTGCTCTCTTTTCCCATGCTCTAATAATGAAGAATACTATTCAGGTTTTCATTCCGAGACAGTTTTAAATAATACGAGTACCATATGTGCTGGTAAATTAAACATCGAATGTTATAGATTCAAGCCTCTTTTGGCTTTCCATACTTAAACCACAGGTTTAGACCAGGGTTAACTTAAACCTTGCTATCGGAATACGGGCCAGGGAGTTTAAGCAACAGGAGTGAGAACAAAACACAAAAATGGAAATCAGCTTGTGTAATTGAACAGATCCACAATACAATTACTGGGCTTCGTAACTCCTTTGATCCCTATCTCCGATCCCGCCTAATAATATTAGAGCGGGAAGAGACATCAAACAACTTTTTAAATTTATGATGCGCAGTACATTTCAGGGATTTCCAAACTTATGCGGTAGATGTGCAGTTGTTTTTATCGCGACCAAGAAAATATTTTCACATTTTCGTGTCATCTCAATAAGAAATCTTAAAGATATAGCTAAAAATTTCGAAAATACCAACTTATTTTCGACTTGATTTTTCTCATTTCTACACGATTCCACATGTTGTACGCTTCATATTGCTCTTTGCAGATGTCATTCTGTCAGATTGATATTCGCGGGTAACTGCGAGCAAGTGCAGGCAAATAAGAAATCATAATTTTAATTTTTAGTTTAGGGGGCACTAAGTACGTTCGCTTGCACCCAACTACTGTGAAAATATAACTTGCATGATCATGATTAGGTCAGCGAAAACTTTGTACGATTCAATTAGCATCACAATTAAACATTCAACATTGTTCATGTTACGGTGTTAAGCACCAGAGCTATTTCTTTGTTTTCCAATCTGAGTAAATATTTTGTTTAGGGTGCACATTTGTCATGTTTCTGATGGTTTCACCTGTGCGGAATCACAGTGTAACTTCTGAAGATAAATGAGCGAACTTTCTCCTTGTGATTACCTCCATGAAGAAACTATCGCGCATCGCTGCAATAATTTCTGTCTTCTGAAGACCATCGCGGTCATAGTTCAACGTCCAGGCAGCGACGAATGCCAAAATATGGAGGAAAGACGATTGCCTGACGACAACGTGTAGGGTACCCCCAAGACTCTATCCTCGATCCATTTCTGTTCTTAGGCTTTGTCAAAGATTTGTGTTATATTGCACAAAAACCCCAATGTTTGCAGCTGTATTCTTATCTAATATGTAACTTTCATCGATAAGTACATGTATATTGAATGTAGATTCTTATTAGATAATGTGATTGAAATACAAAGAAAATAAAACAAAATGATGCACACAATTTTATCATAATTTTTTGTTGTTGAGAACAATAAGAATCTGAAACTTCCGGTTTCATAGTAGCAGCCTTAACGTGCTTACATTGCTGCATTACTTTGCCGCTTTCTCAGCGTCCGATGTGCTCCGGAAATCAGCCCCATCTGCCCTAACCATCATCGTCTCTCCAGGCTCTGCACGGGGCCTTGATTTTTCTAATAATGGCAGCTATTTCAATAAAAAAAAAAGGCGTCACCGGG